>JAOWBW010002026.1:91069-141205 GCA_026119855.1 Campanula takesimana | reverse complement strand
ACAATGCATATATGGACACCGGGGCTACGTCTCACATGTTTTCATCCTCAGTTAATCTCACTCCTTATTTCAATATGAGCACCAAGCATGATATTATTGTCGGGAATGGCCATTCCATTCCAATACATGGGTTCGGTCACACTAGGTTAGATCCGCCACATCCCCCTCTCACACTCAAAATGTTCTTCACGCCCCTAAATCGTTAAGAATCTCATTTCTGTTCGTAAATTTACCTCCGATAATTCCGTCACTGTTGAGTTTGACTCTTGTGGTTTTTCTGTGAAGGATATCCGGACGGGGAGGCGTCTTATGAGATGTGAGAGTCGTGGTGCTCTTTATCCTCTTACACCACTCAATTCAAATTACTCCAAGTTTGGTTCTGCTCTTGCTGCTATTTCCCCTGGTCTATGGCATGAACGACTGGGTCATCCGAGCACCTTTGTTCTTGAGTCTCTTAAGAAGAATAAAATGATTATGTGTCAACATTCGCGTTTTTTTGCATGTTGTCACGCATGTTCATTAGGCAAACACATTAGATTACCTTTTGTTTCTTCAAATTCTAGTACTGTACTTCCTTTTGACATTATTCATAGTGATCTTTGGACCTCTCCGGTTCTAAGCTCTTCTGGGCATCGTTTTTATATGTTACTGTTGGATGATTACTCAAATTTTTTATGGACTTTTCCTTTGTCTAATAAATCTGAGGTGTTCAATATCTTTCATGAATTCCGTACTCACATTCGAACCCAATTTGAACGTGAAATAAAAACGATCCAATGCGATAATGGTAAAGAGTTTGATAATACTAAATTCTGGAATTTTTGCAAGCAATATGGCTTATCTCTTCGTCTTTCTTGTCCTTATACTTCTTCTCAAAATGGCAAAGCTGAACGAACTATACGTACTATCAATAATATGATTCGTACTCTTATGGTTCATGCATCCGTGCCATCCTCTTTTTGGCCACATGCTCTTCAAATGGCTACATATCTTTTAAATATAATTCCCCACAAATCTCAACTCCGAGACTCCTCTTAAGGCTTTATATGGTAAAGATCCGTCTTATTCTCATCTACGAGTTTTTGGTTGTTTATGTTATCCTCTCTTTCCTCCTCTACTATAAACAAACTCCAAGCTCGTTCTACTCCGTGTGTTTTTTTGGGATACCCGTCTCACCATCGTGGCTATAAATGTTTTGATTTATCATCTCGAAAAATCATTATCAATAGACATGTCATTTTCGATGAACATAGTTTTCCCTTTGCAAAATCTCACACTCCGTCCCCGTCTACTTACACTTTTCTGGATGAAGGAATCCATCCCCATATTCTGGGCCATTGGGCAGCCCAAGCCCATCCGACTCCTTCTCTCCCTGTTCAACCGGCTCTGGTCCAGCCTCCTTCCAACCCACCTAATCTGCCGGGCTCTTCTCCTATTGGGCCGCCTCCCTCTACCATTCCTGGGATCAGCCCCACCTTCTCCTAGTCCACCCCATTCATCAATACAACAGCCCTCTTCCCTGCCGTCCCACCGTCCAGTTACTCGCAGTCAACATGGTATTGTTAAACCTAGGCACATGTTTAATCTTAATACCACTACTAAATCTGCTCTCCCTTGTAACCCTGTGTCGGCTCTTAAGGACCCTAATTGGAAGTTGGCCATGAACGATGAATTTGATGCTCTTATTGCAAATAAGACGTGGGATTTGGTACCCCGTCCCCCTGGTACTAATATTATTCTATCTATGTGGGTATTTACTCATAAGCACAGGTCGGATGGCTCGTTTGAACGACATAAAGCCCGTCTTGTGGTGATGGTAAAACTCAACAAGTCGGGGTAGATTGTGGGGAGACTTTTAGTCCGGTTGTGAAGCCAGCTACTATTCGTACAGTTTTGAGTTTATCCTTGTCTAAAGGTTGGTCTATTCACCAGCTTGATGTTAAGAATGCCTTTTTACATGTCAAACTTAACGAGACCGTCTATATGCATCAGCCTTTGGGTTTTCGGGTCAGGAATTTTCCAGATCATGTTTGTTTACTCAAGAAGTCCCTGTACGGACTAAAACAAGCCCCGCGGGCTTGGTATCAGCGGTTTGCCGATTTTGTGTTCTCTCTTGGGTCTACTCATAGCAAGTCGGATCATTCGTTGTTTATCTATCGCCGTGGCAGTGAGATGGCTTATATTCTGTTATATGTTGACGACATTATTCTAACTTCTTCCTCCGACTCCCTCAGATGTTCGATTATGTCTCAACTCAGTTCAGAATTTGCCATGAAGGACCTTGGTCCGCTCAGTTATTTTCTTGGGATTGCAGTCACGCGCACACCCGGACAGCTTTTCTTGTCTCAACGGAAATATGCTTCGGAAATTGTTGAAAGGGCTGGTATGGCGTCATGCAAGCCGGCTGCTACTCCAGTCGACACAAAACCAAAGCTGGGTGCTTGCACCAGTCCCCCTTATAGTGATCCGTTTCACTATCGCAGCCTCGCAGGTGCTCTACAGTACTTGACGTTCACTCGACCCGACATCACATACGCGGTTCAGCAGGTTTGCCTCTTTATGCATGACCCAAAGGATGTTCACATGAACGCTCTTAAGCGTATTATTCGGTACATCAGCGGTACACTCGACTATGGTCTGACTCTCTACCCCTCATCTACGACCACTTTGGTGTCCTACACAGATGCGGATTGGGCGGGTTGTCCTGACACTCGCCGTTCCACGTCCGGGTATTGTATGTTTTTGGGTGATAACTTGGTCTCCTGGGCAGCCAAGCGTCAACCTACAATTTCGAGATCGAGTACCGAGGCTGAATATCGCGGGGTGGCCAATGTCGTCTCGGAGTCTTGTTGGCTCCGCAACCTCCTACTCGAGTTGCATTGTCCTATTACCAAGGCTACACTGGTTTATTGTGATAATGTCAGTGCAATTTATCTGTCGGGAAATCCTGTCCAACACCAACGAACAAAACATATTGAATTAGATATTCATTTCGTTCGTGAAAAAGTTGCTAAAGGCGAGGTCCGTGTGTTGCATATCCCCTCTCGGCATCAGGTAGCAGACATCTTTACGAAAGGCTTGCCTTTGGTACTATTTGAAGATTTTCGGGACAGTCTCAGTGTCCGTCAACCTCCCGCTTCGACTGCGGGGGTGTGTTAGAATATTATCATAGTCTTTGAATAAAGATATGCTAATATTCTTGATATTATGTAAATAGGTAGATTAATATTATCATCACTGTAATTAGTTAGAGTATATATCTCTTTGTATTTAGAATAGTTTGTTACCAAAGATAGAGCTAGGGTTAGCAACAATAGTGGGAGTCTTCCTCCTATAAGACTCTTGTAAATAATCATTATTGATCATCGAAATATATTCTCCTTTAGAAAAAAACAAAAATCATGCTTACTAAAGATTTCTTGCTTAAAGGCTTAATTATGGAAGATTGGAAATGGTTCAAATACTCTTTTCGGGAAGGATTGTGGAACCATTGGGGTGGATTGTGGTGTTTCCAAATGAATTTGATCACTTGTAGTTTCCTCCCATATCCTTGACCCGTTTCTGGCTTCAAACTTTGATCTGAACTTGGCAAAGTTCCTTAAAATGACCAACAAGTAAATAAATTACAGTTGAACAAATCTAAAAAAAATGTTTAATACTCCCTCCGTCCCGTAACGATCTTCACACTTTTTTTTTTGCCGTTATTACGAAAGATCTTTGAGCAATAATTTTAAGTGGACTCAATTATACTAATGAAAATCTAAAACTTGTTGACACACCAGCAACAATACTATCAATAACAAGTGTTAGATTTTCATTAGGATAATTAAATCAACCTAAAATCTTTTCTCAAAGTTCCTTCGTAATAACGTCGAAAAAAGTGTGAATATCATTTTGGGACGGAGGGAGTATATTAAAATGGACAAGTAAATTCTCTTTGGTGACTGTGCCAAAGAGGGTTCCTTTACTAAGTAACCTCTGTAGTTTACCTCCCATCGTCCCTTCGCTGTAGACAGGCTAAGAGACGTCAAATCAGCCATTGGAGATGCTTAAGGTCTCCTTTTGACTAGGCTTAGGCTTCCATGTGTGGCAAGATTTGCCTGGCCTCAGTTCTCAAGTTCTTCTGTAAAGACTTTTCCACATTTTTGTGTAAACACATTATGGTGATTCAAAGAGGATTAGAAACCTCTCCATTTGCAATAATCAACTTATACTAATGAAAGATTTTACTCTTTCCGCCAAATAAGTAAAGCATGTTTCTTAAAAATGTTGATTAGTCAACTGCGACATTTATTTTGGGACGAGAGGGAGTAATGCTAAAGTCAAAATGACAACTCAGTCATTCATTAAGATGATAAAGGATATTATTCAGCAATCTTAGCGATATCATGCTTAAGGGCAATGCTAGGCTTACAAAAGAAGGTTACAAATAAAGGATACAAGATGTGGTGGCGATATTTTATTGGCTACATCGATAGTGGACCTGGCACACTCTAATTAAAAACACCAATACAATTATGACACCTCATTTTGTAAGCTACATTTTGTAGCCATTTTTTGTAACTTTATTATTTCCCCATGTTAATATACTGAAATACTCAAAATCAACCATCCATCATGAAACTTAGAGACA
Source organism: Campanula takesimana (assembly GCA_026119855.1). NCBI lineage: Eukaryota > Viridiplantae > Streptophyta > Magnoliopsida > Asterales > Campanulaceae > Campanula > Campanula takesimana. The sequence goes on along the minus strand of JAOWBW010002026.1, from coordinate 136,572 downwards.
CCCATGTCTAGAATATAATATCATACAGTCCATGTTAACTTAGTTTAAATAATCACTAAAAATTCATTGAGTAAGTTGGCGGAAATTGATATTTGTTGATGACAGATTACCTAACGTGATAAGTAGTCCCTCCGTCCCATTTTAAGAGTAAAAAAATGGGTGGGTTCAAGAATTAAGGTAAAAGTGATGTGTTGTGAGTGTTGATAGTTGGGTAGGAGAGAGAAAGTGGGGTAGAGAAGAGTTAGTGGATAATTGTTGTGAGTATGACATGTAGAACCCACTTTCCATTTTAAGATTTTGACTCTTAAAATGGGACGCCCTTTTAGGAAATTTTTTACTCTTACAACGGGACAGAGGTAGTATATACATTTAGTTAATCCATGTCAAACAAGAAATCGAATAACAAATACAAGTGTGCCGTCTGTCTATATATTTTAATTCTCATGTACATCCACTCTCCGACTATATATAGGCAAATGATTTGCCACTCTGGTTGAAATAAGTTAGTGCAGAGTACCCGCAAATATTTTCTTCAAAACATGTACACGACTTCAAATACTCTGGCTTCTTGCGAGGAGATGATCATGGGATTAGCCTTTGTATCAGCCTTTGCGCTTTTACCATTACCATATGAGAGAATAGATGGTAACCCGATTCCCACAATAATTTTCAAGAACAACCCGAGTTGGGTATTTCATTCCTTTATATTGGGTCTCAATTTTGCCTTCTCGGGCTCTGCACTGACAATTTCTCTTCGACAGCATTACCCAAGATTAGCAAGCTATTGTCGTCTAGTAGCTATTGTTTCCATCTCAGGATCTGTTGGGATACTGATTTTCCTCACTTTGCCCTTGAGTTTTAAGTTTGGGGCGTCGTTTTTATGTCAGTCCCTTGCTTCATAAGGGTTTTTCAATCATTTATCTCTTTGTGAATGATTGTGTGGGCATAATTTGGGATTGACAAGTAGAAGAGAGTCATTAGATCTATATTAATAAAAAACAAAGACTAGTTCATATATACTCAGCTTTCTTTCTTTAACGCGTGTACTTAATTGTAGCTTGTCTTTGTAAATATTTTTTGCAAGATTGATATTTGATCGATTTCCCACATTAGCTATGTTCAAACGCATTATCATAGTGTATAAGATGAATTTACAAGTGTAATACATATATTTTCAATTAAATGTAAGTGATCTTCAATACAGATATAAAGAATTAAGATCATAATTGAAGTACAAAAACGCAATTTTGAACTGCTTGCATCATTTGGAGAGCAAGGCAAATATGATACTGACAGTTTATAATGATTCAAGTACACTGTAAAAATTAATTTAAGTGTCCCGGAATATGAAAAGACAAGATAAAAATGAGAGGAATGCTTAGATAGAGTAATCGGAATATCCCTCTTCCTGTAAATATAAGCCCTCTACAATTAACCGAACTCTAGAGCGCCATAATGTATTGAGTACTTGTAAACTATTCCGCGCATTTGGTTTTTAAAAAAAACTAGTATACACATTAGATTCGCACGCGCATACATCATAATTGGGGAAAAAGAAAAGTAGTGTATGGACCCGGAACCGCTCAACCCAAATTAGCTCCACCCCTCCACCCAACGGCTCCGATCAAGGCCACATAGGCGAGCTCGTCATCTGTGCGGCTAAAATGATTTCAATTTTTTGTGGGTCCTACCGAGCCCGGACACATCTCATCCGTCGAACAAAAAAAACAAATGAGGTGGCTCTAATCTCCACCATTGGGTGGACCGGGGTGGAGCGGTTCGAAATCCATTTTTTATAACTGATTAAAACATTTTATATCAGTCTAGTTGCTTATATTATATGGATGATGACTCAATCATGTTTGCAACTATCATTATGATAATAAGTCTGTATGATATCTTCAAGCCTAGACCACTTCCTGAAAGGTTCATTCAGTTGAACCTAGCTAATATTCAAAGTGATCTTTCAGCAATATACAGGATTTCGTGTAGAAGTAGTTGAAATGGACCTTTCAGATATGTCAAAAAGAAAAATAAAATTTATACTGTAAAACAGCAATTACATACTCTCTTCGTTCTAAAATGATAGTCTCATTCCAACTTTTATTTGTCCCGAAAGTTAGTACCCTTCCATAATTAATGTTTTAAAATTACTGAATTTCTAAATTTATAATGTAACTTAAAAATATTTGAAAAGTCAAATGAGACTTTCATTTTGAGACGGAGTGAGTACTTGTATAAACACCTTCCTATCAATAACGAACTGAAATTATATCTATACATTAAACAAATGAAAATTATGATTCTCCCATCGTCGCACAGTTGACTTGTCAATTTTTTTTATGAAATTTGCAAAGTTGACTTGTCAATTTTTTTAAGAATTTGTTTTATTGGTTTGTATTATCAGTAATGTACCGTGATCAAATTGCACTAAAATTATTTCGCTATTTAAAAGGACACTCTTATTTTGAGACGCAGCAAAAAAAAATAAAGTGATGTATATATAGAAGTAAAACAAATTGCATATTTTAATATTTTTATGTTAAATCAACTTTTAGAAGTTTGAAAATAAAATAGTAGTTTCAATAATGATTTTTTTTTTCTTGAAAAGTACTTCATTCAAAGTCGGCTTCAACTCAAATTCATTTCCAGGAAACAACTCCACATGTATCAAAGTGAATAAAGTCAATTACTAGGGTATTAATCTAAATATATGTTTGTTTGGGGATAAAAACTGAACTGTTTTTTATACATCTTGAAAACTTCAACTTGCCAGACATCCTGCAACCTGACAGTAACAACTTGATTATAAACACACGTTTTCTTTGCAGGTAAACTTATTCCTATTTTTCAGGGAACAATCACACAACTCGACGTGACCTAATTGAAGACTCAGTCAAACGATGAAGACCTTCTTATCATCACAAACGGCTGAAGATAATCTTCAACTAACCTTCCGAGATTCATGGACTCGTTAGCAAAGTTTATGTTTATTCTTCTATTTATAGTTCTACACAGTTTTGTAAAACACACGCACACTCCATTATTGATTTACTTACTTCTTGTTCTTGATTATCACATTGTTCATCACCATTATTAATAAAATTCCATCTTTGAGGTTTTATGCCGGCGAACAAGTTGTTCAAGGGCTTTCCTCGTTAATTATCGTGTCTTTTTTTCTTAAATCCTTTACAATTTCGTTCCATTGTACCCAATTTCATTTCTTAAAGTTAGATTACAAAATTTGACCAAAACAATTTGCCGCCGTCCGTGGGAAACTTTGGTCTTATAATTGTTCAAAGGAATTCGAGATGTCAACCGCAATGTCTTCAGCAATGACTTCCGTTGGCATGAGATCGACATTGGAGACAATCCCCATCTCATCTGGAGTAGTATCTTCAACTCAGAACATTGGTGGTGTCTCAAGGCCAATCCAGATTCAAGATGGATCATCCACTGCCGCAAATCAGGAGATCCCTATCGACATCGCTTCCAACTTGACCTCCATGCTGCGTGAAGTGAGGAACCAAATCCATGTTCAGAATGATACCTCCACCATGCTGATGAATCAAGTCTCCAGGTTGCAGCGTGAGGTGACTTCTCTTCAAGGTGGTACATCGGCGGTACAACAGACCAGCTTGCCTAGCATTTTCCAGTTTGTTGCTCCAAATGTGTTATATGACCCGTTCTCTCCTTACCAACCTAGAAGGCTTTCTTTTGGTAGTGAGGCAGCATGATCATCGGGGTTTGGTGGACTTACACCAGCTGCTAGCTTGACCAATAGCAGAGTTGTTACTCCTGAAGTTGTTGCTCCAACTTCAACGATATTTGTGACCCAACATCAATGGCAGCAGCAGGGAGTCTTAACCCTCAATTTGATTTCAATTATCTTAATAATTATCAATATGCTGCTGCTAATAATGATGCAGGTAGCCTGCTTAGCCGTCAAATACAGGAGCTGAAAGAATTAATCATGAGTATGCCAGGGATGACTATGCCACACAACCAGGCATCTCCAACATGTTACAATGAATCTCGCTTCGCTCCAGCCATAGCCAACGTGGTCATACCAAAGAAGTTCAGTCCACCCCACATGAAGCAATATGATGGGACAACAGATCCAGCAGAACATGTTGCATTGTATTAGGAGAAGATGGATGTGGTCCACATTCCACCCCAGTTTAAGGAAGCATGCTTTTGCAGGGGTTTTGGTTCAACTCTTACAGGGGCAGCTTTGAGATGGCTCATTAGCCAACCTTTGGGTTCCATTGGATCATATGCTCAACTTATCAACCTGTTCACTAATCAGTTTTCATATAACAGGGTGTTTGAGAAACTGACAAGTGATCTATACAAGGTGGTCCAGCAACCTGATGAGCTACTAAAAGACTACCTGAGCAGGTTCAACAGGGGGCGGTGAACATCTCCAACCTGGACCTGTAACTGCAATTGAAGCCTTCAGGATGGTACTCAAGAAGGACTCTCCTTATTATGATGACCTAGTAATGACACCATGCAGAAGGTTGGACGAGATCAGAACCAGAGCCTCCAAGTTCATCAGGCTGGAAGAAGACAAGTTGCTTCAAGACAAGTCAATCAAGAAGAATACAACTCCAGAACATTCCAATAGCAGAACAGAATCATCCTATTCTGGTGGCAAGATGGAGATATCTCATGCTAGATCTAATAGGGGCAAACCCTACTCTAAACCCGACTCTTCTAGAATTCATGTTGTAGATGATAATGATGAGGAGGATGATTCTTCATATCCTAAAATTGATGACTATTGTTTCTCTGTTGATATTACAGGATTGATCAATGCCATGGACAACCTGGGCGAGAAAGCAAGATGGCCCAAGAAGGCAGACAAACCATCAATTTGGAAAGACAAGTCTAAGTGGTGCGCCTATCATGAAGACTTTGGGCACACTACTGAGAACTGTATTGCACTCAGAAAGGAAATCAGTCATTTGTTATCCAAAGGTCTTCTCAAAGAATTACTTGGCAGAAGGCGTGGCCGTACTGAAGATCGTGCAGACAACCAGGAGAAGAAAGTTGAGAATCCTCCACCTCATCCACCTCCAACCAGAGTGGTAAACATGATTAGTGGCGGCTCGGACAATTGTGGAACAACCTATTCAGCTGCAAAGCCTCGTGCTGTAGATTCTAAGGAGGACAGGTCCTATTTACCTTCAAGATCAGTCAGGAAGGATAAGGGTCAGGAAATTTCTTTCGCTGAAGATGATAGGGTCAGCATCCAGGACCTATCCGGAGTGTTGGAAATAAAGAAATGGCTTTTTTCTTTTTTATTTCCGGAAGCGCGCAGCTTGGTAGCGCCTTTGTTTTTGGAAAGAAAGATCACGGGTTCCAATCCAGTCATCCTTACGCCTCCCGCCCAGCTCTATCAGCAGGCCCTTTCTTTTGCAATACTTAAAAAAGTCTCTCTCTCCAGTCACCAACATTGGCATAAAAAAGGACCATCATCATGATGCTTTGGTTATAAGCTAACAGGTTGCAAACTGTTTGGTGAGGCGCATCTTGATTGATAATGGAAGTTCAGTTAACATCGTGACGACGGATGGGTTGAAAGGAATGGGTATCCCGCTTAAGAATGTCACCAAGAGTTCATCCATCTTGGTTGGATTCAGTGGGGAAACAAAGCACACCTTTGGAAAATCACTTTTCCAGTGTAAGTAGAGGGCATTAACTCCATGGAGAAATTATGTGTTATAGAATGTCAATCATCCTACAACATCATCCTGGGTAGACCGTGGATCCACAATGTTAAAGCGGTACCTTTAACTTACCATCAGTGCCTCAAGTTGCCAACACCTTGGGGGTAGTCAAGGTGTCAGGAGATCAGCAGATAGCTAAGGAATGTTACAAGGTGTCTATGAAGGCAGCAAGCAGTCCTAGGCAAGCATAGCAATTACAGCGAAAAGCTCGAGATGTACTTGAAGCTGCAGAGTTCGATATTAAGGAGGTACAGCTCGATCCTTCCAACCCCGATGTCAAAGTACTTATTGGAACAGACTTACCTCCTGACATAGAAGAAGAGATCATTAAGTTTCTGAGGAGTAGATTAAAGTTCTTTGCTTGGAAGCATGAGGACATAACTGGAATCATCAAGGATGTCATTACTCATAAGTTGAATATTGACCTAAATACCAAGCCTGTCCACCAGAAAAGGAGGAAATTTGCTCATGAATGCAATCAGATTATCAGAGAAGAAGTGGAGAGATTGTTGAAATCCAAGATGATCAGGGAGGTTTACTACCCTAGGTGGTTGGCCAACGTGGTGGTTGTTGAAAAGAAGAATGGAAAATGGCGAGTCTGTGTAGACTTTACAGACTTGAACAAGGCGTGCCCTAAGGATCTATTTCCCTTGCCTCATATTGACTCCCTAGTTGATGCAACAGCTGGCCATGAGGTCTTGACATTTATGGATGTTTCTTCAGGATTTCAACAAATTCAGATGGAACCTTCAGATCAGGAAGATACGGCGTTCATTACTCTAGATGGTATCTATTGCTTTATTGCAATGCCTTTTAGATTGAGGAATGCAGGGGCAACCTATCAGAGATTAGTTAACATGATGTTCAAGAATCAGCTTGGAAAGACTATGGAAGTGTACATTGATGATATGGTGGTAAAATCTAAGTGCATTGAAGATCATGCTCGAGACCTAAAGGAGGCTTTTGATATCTTGGAGGCGTTCAACATGAAACTGAATCCATAAAAATGCAACTTTGGTGTTAAAGGCTGGGAAGTTTCTCGGCTACATGGTGACCAAGAGGGGCATCGAAGCAAGTCCAGAACAAATCAAAGCCATCATCAACTTGGAGTCTCCAAGAATATTAAAGAGGTGAAAAGGCTCACAGGCAAAGTTGCTGCCCTGACCAGGTTCATCTCCAAGTCGTCAGACAGATACAAGTTGTTCTATGATGTGCTGAGGAAAAATAAGTTGTTCCAGTGGACGGAAGAGCATGAGGCAGCCTTCAACCAGCTTAAAGATTATCTTGCAACTCCACCTCTACTTTCCAAACCAGAAACAGGTGAAGCTTTGTAACTATATCTCTTAGTTTCAGAAAATGCAGTCAGCGCGGTCTTGGCAAAAGAACAAGATGGTACACAACTTCCTGTTTATTATATAAGTCTCTTCTAGATGCGGAAATCAGGTACTCCCATCTTGAGAAACTTGTTCTTGCTTTAATAACTGCTACTATTAAGTTGCGCCATTACTTTGAAGTACATCCTATTATTGTAAAGACTTACTATCCTATCAGGAACGTGATGAGAAAACTTGAGATGTCTGGCAGGATGGCTAAGTGGTCTGTGCAACTTAGTACATATGATATCCAGTATGAGGCAAGGACTGCGGTCAAGTCACAAGCCCTAGCTGATTTGTGGCAGATTGTAGTCCCAACCTCCAACCTGAAGTTGAACTCGAAGTCTAATAACTTGAAGGCTCAAACTTTCCTAGATTCTGGACACTTTATACAGATGGAGCATCAAATGCAAGGGCACAGGTTTGAGCATAATCCTGAGATCACCCCAAGGAGAACTGATTCCTCAAGCTGTGGCTTGCGAGTTCAAGGTGACAAATAATGAGGCTGAGTATGAGGCCCTCATTATGGGTTTGGATACTGCTTTAAATCTAAATGTTAAATTCCTTAATGTTTATAGTGATTCCCTGTTGTTGGTTAACCACTTCGATGGATCTTATATGGCTAAGCACAGCAGAATGTCAAGTTATTTGCAGCATGTTAAATCATTGGCTGGACAATTTGAAGAATTTACTTTCCAAAAAATCCCAAGGGAAGAAAATGCTGAAGCAGACGCATTGGCCAACCTAGGAACAAGTTGCAGGAGCATGCTGAACAACGTTATACCTATAATTTACATCCTGCATCCTGCAATAGATCAACCTGAAGCCAACCAAATTGATAACCAACCTGATGCACCCACTAGCTTCTCGAATGAAGAGATATCTTGGACACTTCCCATAATAAAATTTCTGCAGGATGGAACAGTGCCACAAGGTGTCAAAAATGCAAAAGCTTTCAAGATAAAGGTATCAAGATTTATATTAATTGATAATATACTGTTTCGTAAGTCATTTACAGGTTTGTACATGAGATGCCTAGAGCCCCAACAAGCTGAGCAAGTCTTAAGAGAGCTACATGACGGTAAATGTGGCAATCATTCTGGGGGCAAGTCATTGCCTTCCAAGGCATTGAGAACAGGGTACTATTGGCCAACTATGCGCCAAGATGCAATCAAATATGTTCATAAATGTGATGCTTGTTAGAGACATAGCAACATCCTGCACCAACCTGCCGAGCCTCTTCATCCTATATTATCACCTTGGCCCTTCATGCAGTGGGGAATGGATATTGTTGGAAAGTTTCCTAAGGCACCTGGGGGTAAAGTGTTCATGTTAGCCATGACTTATTACTTCTCAAAATGATAGAAGCTGAAGCCTTTGTTCAAGTTAGAGATAGAGAAGTGATTTCATTCTTGAAAAGAAACATCATCAGCAGGTTTAGAGTCCCTTCCGAATTATTTGTGATAATGGTTCCCAGTTCTTCAGTAAGAAGACTCAAGATTTCTGTACAAGATGGGGAATCAAGTTGATTACGTCTACACCAGTACATCCTTAAGCTAATGGTCAAGCAGAATCAAGCAACAAGTTGATTGTGAACAATCTGAAGAAACATCTTGATCAAAAGAAAGGAAGATGGGCTGAAGAATTGCCATTGGTATTATGGGCAGATAGGACAACTCCTAAGAATGCAACCGGTCAAACTCCTTTCTCCTTAGTTTATGGAACTGAAGTTGTGATTCCAGTAGAGTTTTCCATCCCAACGGCAAGATATGGCTTGATCACTCCAGAGGACAACCAGATTATACTTGCTGAAGATCTTGATACTATTGACGAACTTAGAGATTTAGCTAAGATCAGGATGGCAGCCTATCAGCAAATAATTGCCAAGTCTTACAACAAGAATGTGCGCATTAGGAGATTTCAAGTTGGAGACATGGTGCTCAAAAAGTTTTTCAGAACACAAGGGAGCTAAATGCAGGCAAACTTGCAGCCAAGTGGGAAGGTCCCTACCTAGTTGACGTAGAAGCTGGTAAGGGTGCATATTGGCGCTCCACCTTAGATGGCACTAGAATACCAAGAAGTTGGAATGCAGCCCATCTTAAAGCATATTATAATTCAATTCCGAAAATCAGGTATGATTTAATCGAGCTTTATTTCAATTTTGTTATTTTCAATTTATTTATCTTTATTGAACACTTACTGACTTAAGCATCGGAGGGGTGTTACCTAACATGTGTTTGTTTTGCAAGGCAAATAAAAATTCCAATTTAGGGCAACATGATCAACATGTTCAAACGGTCTACTGGACTAACAGCCTGAGCTGTTCAAGATGAAAATAGTCAACTTGCTGGATGAAAGTTCAATATGTTCAAATGAATCAAGTAAGCACTCTTAGATGTTAAGTATTATGCACCTTTTTTCAGAATCTGTGCTCAGGTTTTAAAGGTTTTCACCTTTCAAAGGTTTAAAAATCATACGTCTTTCTTAAGCTTTAAGGTTCAAACACCTTCGCCCGTGCGCACGGTTTTCACATTTGATCAAGTTTCAAGTTGGCCAGTGTATTTTATACATATTGATTCCCATCTTGCACTTAGTCAGTTTGTGAACTCAAGTTATTTACATTTGGTTGTGAAATTAACATGTTACCAAAAGACAAAAGTTTAAAAGATTAAAGCATCTTTTCATTCATATTTCTAGCATCAACATGTTACATCTTGCATACTAAAAGGGCAACTTCAACAAGTTGCTTCTCTGTTCTATTCCTACCTTACCTACATTACCAAAATGTAGTATCACCAAGTTGCTCTTGAAAAGTCAAAACACTTTTACAAACAAAATACCAGAATAAAAGCTCAAACAGACTGAGCTATTTTAAAACATCCAAAGTCTGACCCATGCTATCACAAGACATGAGTAGACCATTGTGCAACATAGAACTTGTCCCAACAAAAACCATTACATCTTAAATTATCTAATTGTTTACGAGGACACCCCCTCGTTGATAAAACTAAAAACATAAAAAGAAATTGTTTTTTTTAACATCACTCCCTGCAGGACAAACAGAAAAAGAGAATTACCTTTCAGGTGGCCCCATCAACTTGTTTCTCTTGATTTTCACCAACTTGTTCCCCCTTATCAACTGTGGGCATCTTGGAAGTAACTTCTTCACAAGCAACCGTTTCTCCAGTGATCTTCTGCAAAGCTTCATATTCCTCATCCAGGTTCCACTCAGAATGTTTGCCAGCTTGATGTTCTTTGATCATTTGTATCCTCATCTCGAACAAGGACTTAGCAGCATCATTCATACATTGGCTTTTCAAAATCTCCATCTCCTTACCATGATCTTGATTTACCTTCACTAACCTGAGATTCATGTCTCTAACCTCCTTGTCCTTCCTATCCAACTCCTTCTCAGCAGCCTTGGCCCTTTCCTCAGCTTTATACATTTTCTTGAAAGAAGCCTCTGCTTTCTCTTTCCAAACTTGGACCTCACTGTCCAAAAGTCCAACCGCCTTTACAACCTGTAAACAAATCCAAGTTAGAATCAAACCTGAACAAAACTCTAGTTCAAGTTGAGCAAATTCAGAAATTACCTTCTCATACTTTCTCTCAACTGGCACAGCAGTTTCCACGTCTACAATCTCTTTGGCTTTTCTCTTCTTGTTCAACTTGTCTTCACTTATGTCCATCCTGGGCACTGGAGGTTTACCACCCTCAAATTTCACTTTACCACGAACCATTTCCATCAAATCCTTAGCACCAAACCCAGATTGAGAACGAGTAACTGCAGAAATTAAGAGGAATTAACACCTCAGAGTTACAAAGTTGAAATACAAGCTAAACTGATAAATACCTGAAGACATCTTGTGAGCACAACCTGAAGCCTCCTGGGTATCTCTTGGATTCTCCTCTTCACCACTTGAGCTCTCTACAGGCTTAGCAAACTTGCGTCTAGCAGGTGGCAGAGCACAAATCTTTTCCACGATGGCCAGTGTGTCCACCTTTTTAGGAAAAAGTTCTTCCAACTTAGTGACTGCAAGGTAAAACAAAAAACATGTCATGAATTCTTGTAAACCAGCAAAATTCAAAAAAGAAGCAAAAGCACAACTACCTTTACTATTCCATTCGGAAACCAGACCTTCACCTCCCTCCAAACTACTCTTCTTAACATAGAAAAACCTATTTTTCCAACCCCTATCTTTATCAACAGATTCTATTACCAAATTGTATGCCTTGTTCTTAACCCTAAATCCATACCTAGAATTTCCATGAGCCTTCAAAACATAGCAAAAAGCCAATTCCTCTAGACCAACCTCTAAACCAGTCTCTTCGCCTAACCTACCTAAAGCAATTAGCAGCCTCCAACCAACAGGCATAAGCTGGGTGTAAGACAAGTTAGAGAGTTTGAAGAAACGGGTAATGACAGGAGGAAAGGGGAATTTCATACCTAGGGCAAAAGGGTACTCGAAAAATCCTACCCATTCGTCGGAGATGAAATCGCAGGAAAACAGAGGATTTGGGTCCAAGAATTCAGCATTAGCAGGGAAGTCTTTCTTTAGGGTTTCGATATCAGAGGAAGTAATTTGACATCTCTCCTCATCAAGATGAGTGATTAAACCTAAACACCTAAAACCATCAGGAATTTCAGCGGTTTTCTTACCCCTAGCCATTTGAACCCTAGAAATCAAGAAGAAGAAAACAAGAGAAACTCACCAGGAAGAGATTGGAGGGGAATCCTTTTTTGCTGCGTAAATGAAGAAGACAGATGAATCAGACGTCTTAAAGGAATCGACATGGACGGTTCCAGACTCCTAGCCCAACTCAAGTGCCTAGACCCTAGACTCCTATTAAATCGCCCCTAACCGTCCACGTATAGGTTTCCAAAAAAGACAATTTTCGACTTTAAAACTTCTTCTTTAAATTCAAAAATTGGGGGCAATTGTTTGGGGATAAAAACTTAACTGTTTTTATACATCTTGAAAACTTCAACTTGCCAGACATCCTGCAACCTGACAGTAACAACTTGATTATAAACACACGTTTTCTTTGCAGGTAAACTTATTCCTGTTTTTCAGGGAACAATCACACAGCTCAACGTGACCTAATTGAAGACTCAGTCAAACGATGAAGTCCTTCTTATCATCACAAACGGCTGAAGATAATCTTCAACTAACCTTCCGAGATTCATGGACTCGTTAGCAAAGTTTATGTTTATTCTTCTATTTATAGTTCTACACAGTTTTGTAAAACACACGCACACTCCATTACTGATTTACTTACTTCTTGTTCTTGATTATCACATTGTTCATCACCATTATTAATAAAATTTCATCTTTGAGGTTTTATGCCGGCGAACAAGTTGTTCAAGGGCTTTCCTCGTTAATTATCGTGTCTTTTCTTTCTTGAATCCTTTACAATTTCATTCCATTGTACCCAATTTCATTTCTTAAAGTTAGATTACAAAATTTGACCAAAACAATGTTAGAGCAATAAACAAGATTTGATGGCGAAACAAGAAAATAATCAAACACGATAACTCAAGATTTACGTGGTTCACCAACTTGGCTACATCCACGGAGAGAGGAGAGAGTATTAATATATTATTATCAATCTGGAGAAACAATTACAAGATCACTTTAGTCTACCTTGTACGAATTTTGATCACAAAATTTCGAACTGTGCAATCCTTTAGATCTATATTTTTTCTGAGCAATTAGATTTATATTATGAGATTTTGTGCTAGGATGACAAGTTTATTTATAATAATCAAAGTCCTAACATAAAGACAAGGAGTAGCTATTATTAATCCCTAAGTGCCCGTTTGGTTGCCAGTCATAGCCCAGGATATTGTTCTGTGGGATTACACGATCGCGTTAAGTGAGTGTTTGGTTGGTTATAAGGTACCAGTATTATTAAGAGGCTTTAACGGGATTAACGCCTAATCCCCTTACTAATTATACTGAGATGAGGGTGTTATTACTTATCCCCTTCTTAGTAGATGCGGGTATTAACTTTTTATTCCCATCGTACCCTAGTTTTGCTTAGACGAAAATCCTACCGGCATTCTTTAACGTGTTTTTCTCGTCCGACGATCCATTGATTGTCCTCAAGGTGAGCTCTTCGTCGTCTTTTTCTATTTTTTTCTTTCTGTAGAAACCTAAACTAAGGTTCTCTCCTCTTTCCTACACCTGTTGATGAATAAGGTAAGCACTATCCACGAATTAATTTCGTATTGCAATTTCTTTATTAAATCTTTGATTCAAATTATTCTGAACTGCTTTGAATCACTCATCAATCAAAATTGCTACTGTATTTTATAATTTCTCTATTTAATCTTTGATCATTTTTGTTGTCTCTTGGCCTGTTTTGAATTACCCAGATAAAAATTGGATCTGCACACTACTATATTTTTTCTACTTAAATTTTTATCCAAACACCCATGTTTCAGATGTTTTTTTTTTTTTTTTTTTTGAGCAAATTAGAAACTTAAATTTTGATGCATTTACCAGTTTAATTGGTACTGGTAATTACTTTCAGCAAGCAAGTTTCGAATTTTTTTTTTTTTTTAAATACAGTCTGTGATATAAGTTAGTTAAGGGTATACTTGGAAGATTATTATCAATAGGTAGGTTAAGATGAGATCAAACCATATTAATACTGATCCAACCAAACGTCATAATATTTATAAAAATGGAATTATTAATACCTTAGATTAATAAGAAGAGGAGTAATAAGGCCCTTACTAATAATACCCTTTATTCTTATCTAGCAACCAAACGAGCCCTAAAGGATTAATCAATCCCTCACCAAAGTATGCCCGCCAGCGCTTGGCCCAGTAAGACCAACTGGGTTGCATGGTCGTGTCAAAAGACTTGCACGGCCGAGGCCCTTGCCTGCCATGGTCGTGCCTAACTGCTTCAAAATCACTACTTTTTGATGTGTTTGGCACGGCCGAGTAGCCTGCCTTGGCACGGCTAGGCCTGGCAATTTTGTCCCGTTACCCACTAACCCGCACAACCTAACCCATTATAACCCAACCCATTTAAGTTAGCGGGTTGAAATGGGTTACCCGTCTCAACCCGTTAAGCTTAACGGGTCGACCCAACCAAACCCGCTTTAACCCGTAAACATAAATAGGTAGAATTAATAAATTTAAGGCGCCCCGGCCAAAAAAAATAAATGGGTCGACCCGTTTCAACCCGTTAACCCAACCCATTTGACCCGACAACTTAAATGGGTTGTAGCGGGTCGACCCGTTTCGACCCGTTAACCCAACCCAACACACACAATTGCGAGGCCTAGGCACGGCCGTGCTTCACCTTTCTGAGAGCTACATTCTGCACCCCTGTTCTGCACAATCGTGTTGCGTATAGTACGCGGCCGTGCAGGTGCTGCTGCTCTGTCCAATAATTACGAAAACTTTGTTATATAATCCTTTACTTTACGCGGCGTCCCAACTTCAAAAGCATTATTCAAGCAATATATGCAATGGATCAAATTCCTTTCCTGGAGAGTATATATTGTTAATTAAAGCTGAAATGGACAAGTATTTATACCCTATGGCAATAAGTCCCATTCTTGTCAACCCAAAAAAACACATTATTTATTTTTTTTCTTAATTAATACTCCTAGTTTATTGAATAAATGCCATGCTTTCAACTTTAATGCATCCCAAAATAAATGTCACGTTACTATAAATAGGATATAAGTTTGGTCATCTCCATGAATTGACCTTTCTTAAAAATAAGATATAGAGTATGTTACATATAAAGAATTGAGCTCAACTGACAACAACAGCATGTATGTATATGGTATATGCTCTGCATGAACTCTGCTCCTATATGCACCACACTGCAACCAGCTCCTTCCCTCTCATCTTCTTCCTTAACCTTCCCATCTCATCACACTAGCCGGTAAACAAGTCAAGCCGAGTCGAGAATTGCATGTTCGAGCTCGTTAAAAAATCACTGAGCTTGACCTTTTCTCGAGCTCGAGCTAACTTGATTGTCCGAACTCTAGTCTAAATGAGTTTCGAGTTGTTTGCGAGCTGCTCGAGTCGTTATCAAACACGAGTCTTAACGAACAGTACTCGAGCTTTCTTCCCTTAGGGTTTGAGCCGAGCTATTACTAGCCAGAGTAAAGCCCTAATTCGAGCGTATAGCTGAAAAACTAAAAGTTTGACTTATGACAAGCTAATTGAGTCCATTTCGAGTTCGAGCAGATAAAATCAACGAAATTGAGTCCAATTCGAGTTCGAGCAGCTAAAACACAACAAAGTACTCGAGTTCTAACGAGCTTATCGAGTCGAGCTCTAAACGAGCTTCCTTGAACAAATGAGTCAAGCACGGATCGACCCAATAACAAAACGAGGTTGAAATTTTGCTCGAGACGTGTTTATACTCGAGTTCAAGTTTTCTCGAGTCGAGCTTGAGCAGCTCGTGACAAAAAACAGCCCTACCGTCATACGCATAAATGTTAGGCAACTGCAATATGCAGAAAAGTTAATAAAAAAAAAAAAAAAAAAAAATGGGGTAACTTGGGCAACATAAATAAACAAGAACATAAAAACGTTGACTTAACTGTGTATGAAAGGAGGTAACTATCTTATGGACCCTGAGAACACTTCCCTACATGGTTTGTTCAGAAGAACTAATTTTTGGAGCATCTTTTCTCTCGGCCTTTGCTTTTCTGCAATTACCATATGAGAAAATAGATGCTAACCCACAATCATCTTGAAGAATAGGCCTTTCATGTTTTTGTCTTGAGCCTTAACTTTGCCGCCTACGCCTACGGGAGCCGTTGGGACAATCTCTCTCCATCACCAGAATCCTACAGCTGAAGACATGTTAGCTTGGGATTCAATATTTTGCTGTCGGTTTGCTGTAAACATGTTTAGCTTCTGAAATGGTATGGCTTGTTCAATCAACTGTCAATGCACAAGAAAAGAAGGTGGTGAAAAGACAGTTTTACCCCTGCACAATGATATGTTTCTTGTGGCTGGTGACTAGAAGGGCAGACAAGCATGGAGCTCTTTCTTTCCAATAAAATTCTGTATAATTTATGGAAAGAAAAAAAAAAACACTGTAACAGAAAAATCTACTAAATCATTCTCATAAAAGTAGATCCTATTTTGTTTATTTGGTGTCTGGAAAACTTCCTTACACGAAAAATCTAAGATTCTTGCGGTCTCTCGGTTGAAGAAACAAGGAGTGGATGAAAGATTGGAAGATTCAAAGCTTGGTAACTCTCCATGAATTTCTAATACAATAATCCCTTCATCCAAATTGAGTTTCCTTCGACGGTAAATCAAAAAGTGGAAATATGAAAATGATGCTCAGCTGATTGAACCTGGGGAACATTTTAAAGACCAGACTCGTTCATTCTGACAGGAACCTTCTAATCTCATTTATCACAGGGAGAGGATTCTCTAGATGAACAGCATGCCCACAGTCAGATATTTCAACTAGCTCGCAATTATGTTTTGATGAAGTTTCTCCTTTGCTTTTCCCCACGTTGATTTTTGCATGCATAGCATGAGCAATCTTCTTGAACTTCTCATCTCTCTCACCAACCATGATTAGAATTGGTTGTTTGCAGTGCTTCAGGTCTTCCCACAGTGACCTACCAAGCAAACAATTACAAATGAGTAACCAATGTAAATTAGGATGCGAGACAAGATCCTTAAACTTTCCAACAAATAGCTTTGACAGAAATATATAATCCCTCCATCCCAAATTTGCTCTTGATCAATAATAAATTTGAAATTTTTTTGGACATTCATTTTGGGACGTAGGGAGTATGAATTTAGTGTAAGGTTTATGAACAAATGCACGCAAAACATATCTACCCTTTGTAGATGACCTGGTATAAGTCTAATATCCAAGATATTAATTACATGGACCTGTACTGAATCCTGGCCAACAGAGAGCTATTTAATCTTACTACAGCAACAACAAAGCAGAAACGCATTCTCAATGTAGCAATACAATACAAGAATGATAGAACCGTCAACAGATGCTCATGACATTATTGATGTACATGTCAGAGGCAGATCCATGACAGGACACGGGGCTGCATATGCCCCGAACTAAATTTAGGCAGATAAGAAAAGGTACAGAATGTAATACTAATAGCGATAGGTGCGCAATGACATAGTCCTAATTGGGGGGGGGGGGGGGGGGGGTGAGAATCCATTTTTTTGGTTCTTTTCTATTGGTTAATTTCAATATAATCCACTTTTATGTTATGCACAGCTTGTGAATTTCCTGAGAATAAAAAATCGCTGTTAACTCTTAATAATGCTTAGTTAGCTAAGGAAAATACCATGTAAAAACTTAGGCCATGTCTGGATGTTTGATGTGTTTTCTGGTTCGTGGTTACTTTCCTGGTTTTCACTTCTGTCTATTTGGGCCCAGCATTTCTCTCTATCTCTATCTCTATCTCTATCTCTCACTTTTTCATACAATAATTACAAAACCATAGAAAAGAAAAAGAAAGTGTGCTTCCAAAAGTGGGTAGAAGGGAAGATTTTTTCTTTAGAGAATGTTGAGAAGGTAGAAATAATGTCTTGCTATGAGCATCGCTGATAGTACCACCTATTGTACAGTTGTTTCAGCCTAGAAGCCAACATTCCGACATAGGGGCAGCTACGAAAAATAATTTTTTACAGAGATTGCACCAGATTACCCAAGTGATTTCTTATACTAACTCTATAATGTTGAAACGCTATAATGGACTATCTCCTCCTTTCATTAAAAAAATAGCCTACTCAAAATGGCTTTATAAAAGACAACTCTGGTATTTGTGAACATGATCAGTTAAGTTGAGCAAAGTTTTCATTACAACTTCGCTGGAGATTATTCCTCCATCTGCCATGATGTGTAAATGAGAAATTGAAGTGGTTCAAGCACATGGGTTTTTGTAAAAAAAATTACCCCCTCTGTCCCAAAAAGTTCTCTCCATTTCTACAATTTGGGCTTAAAAGTGCATAAACAAAGCATGGCTAGTGAACCAAGTTTTCATATTCTTAAAAAGTTTGGATAGTCAAATGGGAAGATCATTTTGGGACGGAGGGAGTATGATTTTCAAGCTTTCAGGGATAAATATCTTACATAATGAAATTATTGTGGCTAATTAAGTCACTGGTGATACTAATAATCATTTCATTTTAAACAAATTAAAGACGAAGTTTTACTGAACTAGACAAACTTACGGCTGTCTCCCGATGCTTAGATCAGACAGAACTTTTGCAAGAGCGTACACATCATCATGCCTTGAGCGAGCAGTAAGTATCCGCCTAAAATGGGGATGAGCTCTTAAGCTGCAAGGTGCAAGAACTTCCAACACATTAATACTTGTAAACAAAAATTTTAGTTAGCCAAAGGCCCAAAGACCATACATTACCAAATCAATATCTAGTGAAGTTCTAAAAACTACCTTTTCCACAAGCCTTCAGCATACCAAGTCTCTAAGAACGCGTCTAAGCCCTGAGCAACAAGTGCACACGCTCTAGAATCATCTTTGACCCTACGGAGTTTTCTTCCTGCCTCATCTTCTAATCCAGGGCTTCCAGATATTATAATCATTCCTTCAACCTGTACAGCCAAAGATCAAATATTGAATAACTATTTGTAGTTGTGCCTCGAAAAAATTAAATCTATGTCATTGTACTCCCTATGTCCCACTTTAATTTACAAAGTCAAAGAAATAATTGTCAATATCATCGCACTTTGACCAAGAATTGGCAGAAATTTTGATTATCCTTTTGAAAAAAAAAAATATATTCATGAGTATATTATTAATGGTGAATCAATAACAATTTTTAATTCTATTTTTAGGATAATTAAATTGTTTTAAAGTTTTAATCAAAGTATATTAGATTGACAATTTTTTGTTTGGCATTGTAGATTAAAGAGGGACGGAGGGAGTATAAAGTAAAGCTCAATGGATGCATTCATTTACCATATCACAACATCTCAGGGCCATGTACAATGCGATTCTTGCTCCCATCGAGTATCCAACAATTGTAACTTTGCCAGGAGTAAGTTGAAGAAACAACTTGTGCAATATGTCGGCAACAACAGTGATTGATAGACTTGATGGTTTTAGTGTTGAGTTTTCATCAGACTTATTTTGTATCCTTGAACTCCCATGACCAGGGAGGTCAACTGCAATGCATCTTGCTGAACCTGACATGGCCTTCATGATCGGAATCCAGTCTTCAACAGTCCCAAGGAATCCGTGTAGAAACACAAGTGCATTGTCCTACATCAAGAAAACAACGAAAAACATCATGATGGTGAACATACATATACAATATTTTCAAGAAATGTAGCTACAAGAGGTAACGCTCTTCAGAACCTAGTTTACATTAAATGCACGCAAGAAAGTAGACCACTATGATGTATAAGCGCCATCAAAATTAGGAGACAAACAAAAGATTTACATCTCTACAATATTCAGGAACATATAAAATATAGTAGACATACAAGTAATAATACAGGTAACGTATAAAAGGTCTGTATACATATTGTACCCCCCCCCCCCCCCTCAAGATGCACTTATTACATGCTTTTCTACTTGTGATTAATGCCAAAAGTGCATCACAGATGGTGGGATCCTCAGAAACTGAGTTTTAAACTACCCAAAATACCATTATATTTATGCAAGCTAAAGGAGGAAATAAAAAAGGATGTCGAGAAATTCCTTACACTTTTCTCTTGTCCAATCTCTTGCACATTGAAAGAAATGCTCAAATCCTCTGAATGAACCACTAACCGATAATTACACTCACGATCCTTGGTGAAATTCCAAATAACTGACTTTTGGTTTATCTGAGGGTTGCGCAATAGCTCACCAGCATCTATGACATCTGCTTCCATTTTTCCACTACAATCATTACGATGAATACACATTGATTCGGTAATTACATCTTCTTTAAACCAGCGGTAGGTTCCAAGGCCATGTGCAACGGGTGATGGTGATTCCTTATCCATCAATTTGCATATATCTGCACTTTGCAAGTCGAGATAACGAGAAAACTGAACATAAGCTGATATGCCAAGACCACTTTCAAATGCAGCACTGACAACAGCCAGTTTTCCCTTGTGCTGAGCCCATCTTGCAATAAGTGCTGCATTTTCAAATCCACCAACAACACTCGGTTTGATAACCTGCAGAAAATGTCACATCAAGTGATCTACTGATATTGTGAAGATTATTCAACTTATCTTCTAGAGGATGAGATAAAAAAGACCACAGAATAACATTGTGTACAGAAGAGAAACGTAGAACTGAATAGAACACTAAGAACATTTGTTAGACATCTTTTTGTAAAAAGGCTAATTTTCTAATCAGAAGGCTACTTGAAATACTTTCATTGGTGGTTACAGCGTAAGAGCTCTAACATATGATATTATAATTTGGAATGTCCTGAAAAGGTAGGTAACAAGAAGACATTCCTGTCGAGCTGAACAGATTATTTTTTTCTGAATTATGAGAGATCATATCAATGTAAAAGAAATTGAGGAAGACTACATAATAAGGTAAGTGCTGATTATAAGAATCATGTCGTTGTGAATGCTTTTACGTACAACAGCAACGATTCCCTTATGATTGAATCTCGCAAGCATTTGATGAGGATTTTCTTGAATATTGTCAATCGTTTCGTCCAGTGCTACAGGTAAGCCACTTTCTTCACAGAATTTAAGTATATCTTCTTCATCCCTAACGGGTTCCTGAAAATGGGAGAGGAGCATATGATTACTTGGACAATGGAACTGATGATATTAGTCTACATGGATCAGTGGAATCAAATAACCATCCAGTTACTAAGACGAGGTGAAGAAAATCCGAAAGATACCGCATGACATCATAATAAACTACCATAAGCTGTTATTAAAGGAGCAATGGACAATCATATGCACAATAAACACCCAAATATAAGGCCTGCCTCAATATATTGAAGTCCACAATCTTTGACGTAAAAGCCAAACTGAATAGCTTCTTCATATGACCACTTCCTGTTTGCATCAGCACGGAGTTCAATATGGTCTCCCACTTTCTTCCTTATTTCTTGTATGACAGCAGCATCTTCTAGGGGATCTGCCCGACGCGCCACCTGCCAGATCATGAATTTCAGGTGCAAGGCGTGGTGAGGCTAGATAATAGGCACTAGAGATAAACACAAAACACATTCACCCAATTCCTTCAAGACGTTACATTGAAAAAAAAATCTAGAACAAATTTTTTTCATCACCTTTATCTTTATTGCAGTAAATCCCTCCTCAACGAAAGCACTTGCAATATGAGCTACATCCTCAGGAGCCCCATTAGAGTCAAGTAGAGCACATATTTGAATATTTGAAGACCTTTCACTAACTTCATCTTTATTTGCCTGTGGATGAAGTACATTCAACAAACTGGAATCTCCTGCCGCTGCAATAGCACAAAGAATGGCCATCTCCAAACCACACCTAACACTAGGGAAGATAGAACCTGGCTATATACCAAGTAAAAGAAAACAGGTAAGACTACAATAAATCAGATACGATAAACTTGAGAAAGTATATACTCCCTCCGTCCCAAAATGATGTTCCCACTCTTTTTGTCGTTGCTATGAATGAACTTTGAGCAATAATTTTAAGTTGATTCAATTATCCTAATGAAAATTTAAATCTTGTTATCTGTACAACTTCAACAATACTATCTACAAGAAGTTTTAGAGTTTTATCAAGATAATTGAATTAAAATTATTGCTCATAGTCCATTTGAAGTATGACAAAAAAATGTGGAAACATCATTTTGGGACGGATGGAGTATTGTAATAACACCCCCACCGTTTTCCTCAATTGTATTATGCTGACCATTATAGTCTATCACTAACGATAATGATTCCAGAATGAAGAATCAACCTACCAAGATTCCTAAATGGGTCCATATCCAAGATGAAAACGACCCCTTTAGCAGTGGGAGGGAAACACTAATCTTAGTTCCTTCCATCACATGAACAAGGAACCGAAGTTGGTCTTCAACATCCAGCATGTTTTCATTGTGGATCTCCATTGGTGCAACCTGTTCAAGAATGCTGCATCAGACAATAAGAAACTTACATCCACACAAATACTAAAAGTGCCATCCAAATTTTCCTTTTGAAAACTTTTCATCGCTAAATTTCAACTTGTGATTCAAGTACAATCCTAGGATGTTTTAAAAAATGATTAAGCTTCTGTACAGCTGGCTCATTGCACAGATAAAAAGAGATAAGAAATAACCTCCCCGTAGCCAATACTTCCGTCTTCCAGTAACAGAGATAAAACAAATCCTTCTCTGTAATATGAGGCCGGGTCATAACTGACAGGAGCTGAGGTCAGTGGAGCGCAAAGCTGAACTCTGTTAACAAGAATTTGAAGAGTCAGAAATAAGTCTTGTAGAAATTCAAAAACACAAGGTCCCTTCATCTCACATACCTATACCGAGAGAATTTCATCTCACATACTTTAAGAAACATAACATCGTTTAATAAAGAATCTGAGTCTGTGAGTCTTGAGAGGGTGATCAAAGCATGCTGTGCTGCTTGACAAGCAATTTTCCTTAAAGTACTACAAGAGTAGACAGACGATTTAGCAATACACACAGATATAACTCACGATTTAAAAAGGAAAAAAGAAAAACAATGACAGCAAGAGATGTGATTGCCTGTGGAAGGTTGCATTAGTGTCAATGCAACTCTCAACTTCTATTACACAATCAACTTCTTCTCGCTGAGATGCGAAAAGAGCATTTTGTAGCTCCAATTTTGTCTGGACTTGTACATGCTTCAAACTGCACAATATGTATAACTCGACTTTATGATACTTAATCAAATAATGTGAGCTATAGGAGAAGGAGTACTTCAAAGACTAACAGAATATCTCCAATGTTTTCAATGTCACATTTTTCACGTACACCCCATTCACCAGATCTTTGGGGCCGATCAAATGGAAGTAGCTAGGACTAAGTTAGTCTGTGATTTCAGGACAAAAGTGCCTGGTATCCACCCAAAAAGATTAAGGAGCTCAACTTCTTCATGCTATAAACATTCTTGACCTCTCTCCCTTCAAACTATCACTTGCTCTTGGTGTGGTAATTGTGGTGGGACTCAATGACTTATCTTGTGCCCTCAGACCCAAGACAATTACCCATAATGGTTTTACACAAGTTTTAAGAGACCATTTAACTTTAAGTGATTTCCCTTTAATACCCTCAAAATATACTTTACAAGTTAAATTCAGCAACAATGACTGCTCAGAAGCAGAGAAAGCTTGACAAAGATATAAGCCAGAGCATGCACAAGCATGGTCACAATTGATGTCAGCTTGAAAGAAACAAGATAACGTAGAAGTAGCTACCATATACTTGGAATCAGTTCTTACCCATGTGCCACACAAAGATTCTCGACACCCACACTGTGAGAAGTGTAGAAATACTGATCCAACAACTTCCGGTCAGTTCTAGCTGCAATAGGAAGGAGACTAAATATTGCACCACCGTGATTATTAATTACAAGTATGGTCATTTGTTTCCGCGAAATCCTTCAAAAATAAAAGAAACTGTAAGTAAATAGCTCACAAAGAATGGGATGGGACTTGTTCTATTGCATAAAAGTATACATGATGGATATACATATATAAAGACGAACAATTTGGTGGATGCAGACACGTGACCTACGCAGAGGAATCAAGATGTAACCAATTAATACAAGCTAAATTAATAATATATGTAGAATATCTTTCTCAGAAACAATGAAAATTGCCATAAAAGAAGTTAAATTCACATGTGCAGAAAATACGACCACAAGTTGCAGTTCTTTGGTTATCAACCACTAATCGAGTTTTCTTTTCCTTTTCATAATTGTATTCTCCTCGTAACATATGAAGGTCAATCAGACCAGTATATGCCAGAAGAAACAGAAAATGGCGAAGAGATAACATATAGATAGCAAAGCAAATTCTTCATGACCAAGATTTATTTGAGGGAAAAAAGTAGTAACGAGAACTATGCTAAATGCCTAACTACAAACAAGTTCAAAACTCACTCAGCAGTATCTCTGTATATTTTTTAAGTTGAATTTTGTTTGTCAAGGTACATTAGTCCATTTATGCCTCCAAGGGTTGACTATGTGACAAACAATGTACAAATAATAGCATAAGTACGTACCAAGGCCAATAATTAAAGACAAAAGTTGTTACCTTTGTTTCAGTAGAGCCAATCCATTCGTATCATGCAAAAAAGAAACATCTCCAATCACACAAAGTACCTGAACGTAATCACATAATAATTAAGGATGCAACATAAACCAAGTAAACCAATTAACAGTGGAATAGGAAGCCAGAAAATACAACATGGATTTTAACTTTTGGCGTTATGCCAGAATGATTATTTTAGCATTGATAACAATACGATTCTAATCAATGAAAAACAACATTAAATAAACCAGAACATAAGTATTTTAACCAGAAAATGAGTTGAAAAAGAAAGTTCATATATGAAGTCAAAAGCCAAAAAAGCAGGACTCCCAGATCTGCAACTCAAAGAGAAAGGGTGCTCACAAACCAGGTCCCCTCTTCTATTGAAATATTGTATGCCTGTTGCATATGTAAAGTGGCGTGAAACGGAACTCGTAAAGCACACCGTACCATTATTCTGTCTAAAGGCATCGTAAATACAGACTAAATAGCTACTTGGCCGGGATTCCTCTCTTCAAGTATCTACCCATCTACCCTCTAGTAAAATTTCCTGCTGTCTTTTCAATAATATTTATAGGACGCCGGCCTACTTGTTTAATTTAATGGCTGGGGAAAAAATACTTAGAAACTTAGGGCATAATATAGTTCAACTAAGCATCATTATACTATTGACGTTGAAATAAAAATCTTAAAAGCCAACAACCAATATAATTGTTTACTTTGCATACAAAAACGGGAACAAGCCGAGCATGCGGATGGTAAAGAAACAGCAATCCTCAGTTATTTAACTGAGGTTTCTACAAATCGGAGTTGAAAGTTTTTTACTATGCTAAGGTCTCAAAAGCTTGAAGTGCTTACACAAAGCAACAGGAATAATTTCAAATTAACCTCACAAAAGAGTACAAGTGCCTGGCACACAAGAGATGAAGAAACAGTTTTATTGAAAAATTACTACTATTTCGAAACATTTAGACAAACAAGCTTTAAAAACTCACTCGTCTGTTGGAACCCACAGCAAAGCCAACAGCTGTGCTAGTCAAACCGTCGATACCACTAGCTCCTCTATTCCCCTGGACACTTATCCAGTGGCATGGTATTCCTAAGGTTGACAGCATATTGATACAGTGATTATATCCTGCATGGTTACCACCATACATATCTGCATCACGTATAGGCATGCTGTTTCCTATGAATATGGCAGATCCGAAATCAAGAGCTTCCGGAGCAAGACTGGCAACATAAGGTTCAGTCAAGGAGCATTCTGAATGGATTAGAAATGAGATCTCCGACGCAACCTACAACAAATAACAGAAAGTCAGAATAGCACATAGAGAGAAATAGTCAATACACAAACCTCAAGCAAAGCCAACAAAAACCAATGCACTTCATGTTGGAAGTTGATGATGGAAAGAATCAAAAATATCAGTCTGCAATGTAGAATCAATAAGATGTTTTCTAAAGTCCCATATTTTATTGCCCCCCATCCATAACATATACTCCCTCTGTCCCAGACCAATGGGCACAGTTTGACTTTTTTGGTCAATTGAGTCAATCTTTGACCATAATTTTATGAATATCTAAATATCTCTATGAAATTCTAAAAAAATGTTATTGTTTCACTATTAGAAATACTATCATTAGCGATTTTTAGAATTGTATAGAGATATCTAGATATTCATAAAAATATAGTCAAAGATTGACTCAGCTGACCAAAAAAGTCAAATTGTGCCCATTGGTCTGGGACGGAGGGAGTAGGCGACTAGTTATATAATTTGGATAGAAAAATTAAAGAACAATATGTGCCGACTGTCTACAACCATAATACTCCCTCCGTCCCGAAAAGATAGTCTTACTTTGACTTTTATGGTCAACCCAACTGAACTTTGACCATAATTTTATGAAAATCCAATCATCCCTAGC
Source organism: Campanula takesimana (assembly GCA_026119855.1). NCBI lineage: Eukaryota > Viridiplantae > Streptophyta > Magnoliopsida > Asterales > Campanulaceae > Campanula > Campanula takesimana. Next base: position 110,319 of record JAOWBW010002026.1, on the reverse strand, counting down.
CAATTCTAAAATGTTATTGTTTCACCGTTAGGAATACTATCTTTGGCAATCTTAAGAACTGCATAGAGATAGTTCGATTCTCATTACATTATGGTCAAAGTTCAATTGAGTTAACCATTAAGTCAAAGTGGGAGTATCTTTTCGGGACAGCTGGAGTAATACAATGCAACTTGATCAAAATAATACAAATTTCAGTAATTACTTCTCTCGGCATGCAATTTTGTAGTAGGTTGGCTTGACCATGATTAAAAATAACTCAACTTAGGTTGCATTTGGTAGCATCAAGCATCAAGTGCTTGATTCTTAATATAATGTAGGGTAATTTGGAGGTAGGATGCAAGTGATCTCATTGAGCGCTAGATGTCGAATGTTGAGTGAGGCTCTTATTGGTTAAGCAAGGATTTTGATTCTCAATCATTAAGAGGAGGTTGGATATATTTAGACTGAATAAAAGAATTAAATCATGCATCCTACCTCCAAATCATTTCCATCATTTCCGATGGAGCCAAAGACTCACTATTTTTTGGCTTGGGAATATGATGGAATAAAGCAAAATGGGTCACTAAACTGTCTGCGCTTCTTTGTGATGAAGCAGCAGTCAGTCCATGCAATTTTCGACGCAATTTTCATCATGGGTCATCTGGAAACAGCCTCTCTGTGCTTTAATACAGGGGCAAGGCTGCGTACATCCGACCCCCCCTTACCCCACCATAGGTGGGAGCCTTTGCGGCACTGGGGTAATGTTGTTGTTGTTGTTGTATCCTACCTCCAAATCACTCTACATTGTATTAAGCATCAAGCATCAAGTGCTTGATGCTACCAAACGCAACCTTAACCTGCAGTCAATTTAAACATGCTGAGTGCATATCAAGCGAAGAAGTAAAGAAGGCGTAATTTTGAAAAAAATAACATAGAACAAACACTGAATGTAGTGGATCAAATGAAAGCCAAAGCATAAATACCGTGCTATTTAATGCAAGTAGAAAACCACACCATTTGCTGCTAATATGTGGTATGGAAGATCTGAGCATAAAATCAGTGAACTGTGTAACTGTACTTTGAATCCTATGTGTTACAATATGTGAAGGATCGTGGCGACTTGGATGGTCATCAACCAATATATATGAGCATGGGAAGCAATCTTCAAGCATCTGTGAAATGCGCTTGCTCGTAGTGCGGCTCCCAATCTGTATGCAAAAGTACACACCCATTAATAAGACCAAAAAAACTTGGTAAACAATATAATGATTTTCTCACAAAGATCAAAAGCCCCTTCCTCCCCTATAATGTACTGATAATCTTAGATATCACATTCTCACCTCACCAAATAGAATAGGAGGTCATGCTAATAAATGCAAAAGATGGCTGATTGCTTCCTTTCGTCTTAAGTGGAAACTTTTGACAGAAAAATCAACAGGGCTGAAATGAAGTTCCGGTTCAATTATTGAATTATACGATGCTTACTCCAGTTTTGGTTGATGAGTTCCTCCAAAAGCCTACAGATACCTTTGCAACTATTTTGGGTAATATTGTGGCAAGCTTCTTTCCTTGCATTCAAACAGATCCATACTCCACTATTCAGCAAGACACACACTACTTCTTCCAAATGGTAACTTTAAACTACTACTTCATTCAATGGGACCCACTTCCATACTCACAACTACTATTCACTTACTATTTCCTACCCGACCTTCTCTCTCATGCTTCACTTTTCATACTCACACCAATTACACCACTTACACATTTTCTTAATCCCAGTGGCCAAAGTGCAACTTTTAGTGGGACAGAGGAAGTATATAGATATACCTGAAGAACAACATTTGGTCGCACCCAGTGCCTAACATCACTTGAGAGTAGACAATGATCAAGGTGATCAACAAATAAGGGGTTGCCTTCTGTGTGAGAAACACCATTTTCATACTTTCTCAAGCGTAGACCTGACAAGATGTCAGCTACTACTGGCCAGCGAAGGTGATTAGCCAGGAGAAGAGCAGACCATATATCATCCTCTGTATGAATACCACCAAGTAATAGAAGTCCATGTTTTGCCCCTTGAACTATTTGCAGCACATCACCAAGATTACCATGAGAATCACCACATGTAAAAGAATGCGGAGCTTGGATATAGTTTGTAAATGGCTCAGCACTCGACACCCAAAAATCCAATCCCTTCAAACAGCTTCTTGCCCAATTTCTTGCACTGTCATCCAGAGGTTCTCTAAATTGACAATTGATATGAACTGGACCACATGGAGAAGACGTTGCGTGATATATAGCTGAGTCAATGGTGGTAAGAACCATCCTTGCAGGAACACTATCCGTGGGAGGTGGAAGAACAAAGGAGTGCCTTACAAAGGAGCCAAAATGGTTGACCTGCAAACAAGTTAAAAAGGTTATTAAAAAAACTTTTAGATTAGATTTGCAATGTGGTTCTCTTAACAATGTGGTTCTCTTAAAGATCTCGGTCATCACTAAATAGGGACGCTAAAGAACCTGGCTGATAAGAAATATTCATAGAGAAAGAAAGGCAACAAAGCCGTAGAGCACTCGAGTGAAAATTAAGTGGCCATGAACTCCAATTCTGTCAAACATAAACGCAAATAGAAGTTTAACATGAATGCATATTCAATTCACACCATCCTGAAAACAGACCCTTGTCGCTCTAACAAATAAAAAGAAGGACAAATGACAATTTAGGGCCCAATGTTGACATGCTTTTCACAATCAGATTCATAGAGACAGAAAGGCAACAAAGCCGTAGAGCACTCGAGTGAAAATTAAGTGGCCATGAACTCCAATTCTGTCAAACATAAACGCAAATAGAAGTTTAACATGAATGCATATTCAATTCACACCATCCTGAAAACAGACCCTTGTCGCTCTAACAAATAAAAAGAAGGACAAATGACAATTTAGGGCCCAATGTTGACATGCTTTTCACAATCAGATTCATAGAGACAGAAAGGCAACAAAGCCGTAGAGCACTCGAGTGAAAATTAAGTGGCCATGAACTCCAATTCTGTCAAACATAAACGCAAATAGAAGTTTAACATGAATGCATATTCAATTCACACCATCCTGAAAACAGACCCTTGTCGCTCTAACAAATAAAAAGAAGGACAAATGACAATTTAGGGCCCAATGTTGACATGCTTTTCACAATCAGATTCATAGAGACAGAAAGGCAACAAAGCCGTAGAGCACTCGAGTGAAAATTAAGTGGCCATGAACTCCAATTCTGTCAAACATAAACGCAAATAGAAGTTTAACATGAATGCATATTCAATTCACACCATCCTGAAAACAGACCCTTGTCGCTCTAACAAATAAAAAGGACAAATGGCAATTTAGGGCCCAATGTTGACATGCTTTTCACAATCAGGGCCCCCTATTTCAATTTCAACAATTTAGGGCCCAATGTGTCTAAAACTCATCAATTTAGGGCTTATTGACGGAAATCGTCAAAAATCCCAGTTAAGTCACCATGAGACGCGCATGTGAGAAACAAAGGGGTTAGTTTGAAATGAATATTGGCTTTAAGGGGTTAAAATAAACCTCATTTATATTTATGAACAAAAAAACCACCCACATTAAACTTAATTGTCCTCCATTTTCTTTTCCCCCTCCCTAACCCCACCATCCATCGTCTCTACCACACCACCATTGAAGACCTAAATCTTCATCAAGGTAAAACAATAAGGCTCTTAATCTTCGTTTTCTTCAAATTAGAAATAAATTGTGTCTTCAACTATGTTAACAACACCCTTAACATGCATCTCTTACCTCCTCTCTCCTCACTTATCTCTTCTCTATTGCCCGAGAAAAACCAAAAATCTCACTTCAAGAACCCCTAATTTAACCCTGAAATCGAAACCTCGAAATGAAGATGTGGTGGCTATAGTTGTAGATGTAGTAGAAGTGGTGGTGGTGCTGTTGAGTGTGAAAGTATTGTTGGTGTTGAATTAGGAAAAGAACAGTTTTTATACTCCCTCCGTCCCAGTTTAAGGTTCTTACTTTCCTTTTTGGTATGTCCCAATTTAAGGTTCTTGGTTGCTTTATTCCTTAATTGGCAAAGGATGAATAGTGTTTTGGACAATTTTATCCTTATAAAGTTCATATATTACAAAAAAAAACATCACTTACCAATCTACTTTTCACCCACTTGCTTTATGAATGGACAATTATATCCTCCACCCACTACTATTCTTGACTCAAGTTTGCCTTGATTCTTTAATAAGCTTGCAAAGTCAGACTTAAGAACCTTAAACAGGGACGAAGGGAGTATTTTTATTTTTTTTTAATTATTATGTTTGATTGATTGATTATTAAGTATTAGAAAAATAAATGTAATTTTACTATAACCCTTTTAGTTTAAGTATTTGCAATGAGCCCTAAAGAATTAATTTTCTTCTCAAGATACCCAATTTGTCCATCATATGCGCAACACATGTCACTTACCTGAGTTTTCTAACGAATTTCATCGAAAAGCCCCAAATTGGTAACATTTGACCACACTGGGTCCTAAATCGATGAAATAGAAATATGGGGGCCCTAATTGTGAAAACCATGTCAACAATGGGCCCTAAATTGTCATTTTCCCTATAAAGCACCATGTGAAGGACATAATATGCCAACCTCGCTATTTGGCTCTTGCACAGCCTGAACAACATGATAAAGAAACAAAAAACTTACTCCCTCCATCCCGGGATAAATGTCTCAATTGAATAGCCAATGTTTTTAAGCTTTTATTTATGTTTCTTAATTTCTTTAAATGCCACAGCTCGTCATGAGTGGTGTAGTATACCCTTAGGAACACGTACAACTATAATTTCCTTTTAAAAAATTTAGATAAGAGCGATCACCATACATTACATCCTGTTTTTTACATTTATTTTGGGACAAACAAAATAGGAAGTAAGACATTTATTCCGGGACGGAGGGAGTAGAATAATTGTGAGGGGAAATAACACATACCTGATTGATAGATTGGTTGGCTCCAGTATCCTGCAACTCTGGGGGACGGTCTGCTGTGAGTAAAACAAGTGGTAGAAAATCTTGATAAGCCTCCACTATCTGTACATTACCACTTGATGGTTACAACGGATTCTCATAGCTGACCCAGCAAATATGCAATTATAAAAGATACTGAAATCGAAATGCAATAAATAATCTAAAGAATAAGACAATGACAATAGATAATGAACAAGGGACCATTAAATCAGCAAACTCACTGCAGGAAGAAGGTTTGAAACTGCAGTGCCAGATGAAGTGATGACAATAGCTGGTCTACTTGAACCTCTAGCATAACCAACCGCATGGAATGCAAGTGACCGTTCATCCATGCATGCAATACAAGTTGTTTGAGGATGACTGGAAGCAGCAACTGCAAGAGGAGATGATCTTGATCCTGGAGCTACACAAAAATACTAGATGAACAATAATCAGAAAAGTTCACCTAATTTAGGTTGAAGACAGTCATATATATGTCTCACCGTCAAACCAAGTCGATAGCATTCTTCAACTATAAGTGATGCCCACAAGGTATTGAGATTTGGGTAGTCTTGCAGAGGGCAACTTGTTTCTCCAATATGATCCAACTGGTCAAGAGTAAATGTATAGTTATATAATTCATGTGCCCAACAAATATGGAAACTGAAAAAATAAATGGGCTGTCTAATTTCCATTATTGGAATATGAATATGACTGAAACTAATAGCAATTAGATGCAAACTAATTTCAAGCAAAGAAAGCACTAAAACGGTTACACAGTTCACCACGCGTAGAGTAGGAACAGACTGAGTTAGAAGAATTTCAATGACAGTGATGCAATAACAGATACAATTTGAATTCAAATTTATAATCCCCAAAACCTCACTTACTCTGATTGGCAACAGGATAGATATACGCTCAGGCAAGTTATGATTTATCAAAAGGCAAGCAGAAGTTTATTTCTATGTTTAGTTTAGGAAGTTTCAAAAGGAAATATTTATCCTAGCAAAAACACTTTACCATGCTATTAGAGATGGCTTCAGTGCTGAAAGTCTGAGCAAGAACGGATAGGAGCTTGAAGCATTTTTCTGTAGAGAAAATTGCGCATCAAAAGAGAGTAGAACAGTCAACAACATAGAGTGACAATAGGCAGTATCAAGCAACATCAAATTTTCAAGGAAGAAAATTACCAGGATAAAGAGAATACCAGTTCCATGGGCTCACACATACCGTTCCTCCCACCAGAAGAAAGAGCGTCTATGAATACCTACAGCCGTATATTAGTTAGCATATTCTTACCACTATGTCTGGTTTTGTTAACAAATTAACCTAGGTGCATATGTGTGTGTGTGTGTGTACAAGTATGTAAACACAAATATATCTCATTCTTTGACTGACAACAAGTAGTTATGGGTAATAATGCGCTTGATAGTTGATTAAGGCTTTTGGAGTTAAGCGGAAAGATGATTGACTTTTAACATTGAAAACTGGCTTGACATATTGTAGCTGCCTTTGAAAAAAAAAATGATCATAAAAGAAACTACAATAATGATAATGATAATAATAATAATAAAAATAATGATGATAGTCATAATTAATAATTGAACCAACAATGTCTAAGGCTTTCATAATTTTCGATTATTTCTCTTTATCAAAGTTAATTATAGTCAAGCAACCAAAGTGTAGTAGTACTGTGAAACCAGAAAGTATTTTCTTCCATTTTTGAAGTAAGAATTAGATGTCTAAGCTTATATATACTCCCTCCATCTCAAATTAAGCCCCTATTTGACCTTCACACAGCATTGAGTAAATCATTTGACTCTATTATTACTAGGTTGGAACTAGGGATGACCAAACACGGTTCCGGTTACGGTTCCGGTTCCGAACCGCCGGTTCCGGTTCTGAAAAAGCTTAAACCGTAACCGAACCGTTTCTCTTCCGGTTACGGTTCGGAATCGACGGTTAACGGTTCGGAACCGCCGGTTCACGGTTTGGAACAGCGGGTCCACAGTTTCCTTTTTTTCAAAAAAAAAAACTTTTTTACCAGAAAAAACAATTATAATAATATTATATTGCCGATATTTTTTACAAAAAGGTATAGAAAAAATGCTTAAAAAATTAAAGAGGTCCATCCCTCTTTTCTTTTATATACTCAACAAATTTTTTTTATTTTTATTCACTGAATTTGGCTAAAAATTGAGTCAAAACTCAACTTTTCTTGTCAACTTTCAGTTAGTAACGGTTAATTCTGATGAAACCATTAGAAATCTAACGATTTTGATGGTTTTTGACGGTTTTCTAACGGTTTTGCTAACTGTTCCGGTTCCGGGCTTTTTGGATCCGGTCCGTTTTGGCGGTTGCGTACCGGTTCGGTTTGGCCATCCCTAGTTGGAACCCACTTTCAAGCGTATCCAACATGGTTAAAAATGTAAATTTTCTATGCTTAAAGGTTGGGCACAATATGGAGGGGTGCTTATTGAAGGATGAAAATGTAAACTTGCTATACGAAGAATGGAAAGTTTTGTAAGAGGACACTTATTTTATGGACACCCCAAAAAAGAATAACAGACTCTTATTTTTGGACAGATGTAGTATTAAGGAGTAGCATGTTTAAAGAAAAAACTAAAGTGGTAGAACAATCCCAGTAAATCATCATAGTTACATACGATAAACTATCATTAATGACAAAAGAAAAAGAAAGCATTGACATTTTATCAAGTCTTATGAAAATCATTTAAGGACTACTCTAAAAGAATGCAGGCATAACGTAACTTTGTAGGACAAGCTATATTTACCATTTGGGCATTTGTATCCTCTACGAAATTGAACTTTCTTAGAGCAGCACTGAAGGATATGTTGTTTGTTCCTTTGCCATGGGCCATAAACTTTGTCTGGCCTAAAAGAAGAAATGAAAAAAATAGTGAGCATACTTAAAAAACAAACTACTCTAACCTTCATATATCGACCCATGCTATTGACAGCTGTAATTTGGTAGGCCAAACATTTAAATCCCAAAACCTCCAAAATGATTACAAGTCTGGATATACCCATACATCAACCATGCAGAAGTCAGAACAAAGTGCATAGGCCCTTGCACACATTGTACGAAAAACGAAGGAATTACATAATAATGACAGCCAAAATAGGATTCAAGCTTTAACTAAAAAGCAAGAGTAACAATAAAGGAAAAAATAAGCAAGAGACTGGAAAACAGTTACTAAGAGGCCTCTACAAATGTAACAACTATATTCTGAAATGCATATTCTGCTGCTCTTACGGACATCTAAAGTGGCCAGCAACAATACACAAAGATATACTCCCTCCGTCCAAAATTGATGTTCCCACTTTTTCCACCGTTACTATGAATGAACTTTGAGTAATAATGTCAAGTTAATTTAATAATCCTAAGGAAATCTAAAACTTGCTATAGAATATACTCCCTCTCTCCCATTTTAAGAGTCAAAAATTTCCTAAAAGGGCGTCCCATTTTAAGAGTCAAAATCCTAAAATGGAAAGTGGGTCCTATATGTCATACTCGCAACAATTATCCACTAACTCTTCTCTACCCCACTTTCTCTCTCCTACCCAACTATCAACACTCACAACACATCACCTTTTCCTTAATTCTTGAACCCACCCAATTTTTTACTCTTAAAATGGGACGGAGGGAGTATTGATGATGTATCAATAACAAGTTTAAGATTTTCATCAGGATAATTCATTTTACCTACTATTAATGCTCAAAGTTCAATCGTAGTAAGGGCAAAAAAAGTGGGAACATCATTTTGGGACGGAAGGAGTAGGCAGTAAATGCTTGAAACTTTATTTCATATCTTAGTATTTGTCTTATCAGTTATCAGTTCACAACACTTTATAAGCATCAGTTTCTTGATCACTTCTTGGGTCCACAATAGCCGAGGATTTTAAAGGACGGCATGAACTGTAAGGTGGCACATATCTTCTTAAGAAAATGGAAGTCCAGTTGACTGGAGATCCTGAGGTCAAATAGCAGGTAGGGGCTCATCCTCCTTCATCCTCATGCAGTGGCAGAGCAAGGATTTTCACCGGGCCATTGAAAGCAAAATTTTCAATAATGGGAAAACAAAAAACTAATAGTACCTTTGTCCCTAAATATATATCCGAAAAAAATTCAAAATTACTCTTGGCCAAGAGCAAATTTGAAAGTTTTTCGGACATTCATTTCAGAACGGAGGGAGTATAAAAACATTGTCCAAAAATTAGAATCTTACACAATATATGAATCTAACTTATAATAAAAATTGGACACATAAATGATAAAACTCATACTAAGCATAAACTTCCTAGTTATCAGCACAAATCGCAAAATAACCAAGCCTGAATTACTCAAAAAGGCCAGAATTTAAACAAAATAAACAACTTGATGTAGCCGAATCAGCAGCAAAGCCTTTAAAAAAACCAACGCAATAACCCATATGAGGTGTGGTTCGCTAGAACTTGCCAATAGGATAAATTTTGAAACACAAGAAAACACAATTGACTTTCTAAGTTTTGATTTCCTTTCTTAAGTTAAAGTAGAGTTCATGTAAAGTTACATGCACCTAGACTTGTTTATCTCTTTTAGTTGGTCAAAGGCCATCCAACCACATCACATATATTTTTTTTAAGATCCCATAAATAGACTCCAAATATACTTCAAGGCTTCAAAAAGTTCCTATTGTGAACAGCTGAACATAAACGAGAGATGAATCTGATGCAATATGTATTTCTGCATTCTCAATCATCAAACCAAGATAATACTCCCTCCGTCCCGGAAAGTTAGTCCCTCTTTTTTCATTGTTGATTTGAATAAACTTTGAGCAATAATTTAGGTTGCTTTTAGTTTTCCTATTGAGAATCTCAAATTGTTATTGATAATACTTATAATGGTGTATCAATAACAAGTTTTAGATTTTCATTAAGATAATTAAAAGTAACCTTAATTATTGCTTAAAGTTCATTCAAACTAACAATGAAAAATGAGGGACTAACTTTGCAGGCCAGAGGGAGTACAACGGAAATCATTGGTATGAAGTTCTTTCATGTAATACACAAGCAGCAAACTAGAATACAACATTGGTTGGTAGAGATGACAACCTCAGGATACCTGGTTCAGGGATAACTCGTGAATTTGGAGAGCCTCTTCAAATGCACATAGGGAAGAATTACTCCACGCAAGTGTTCCCACTAATAAAGATAAACCTTCTAGCTCAACTACCTCTATCTGCGAAAATCAAATGAAATTCCCCATCGTTAAAAGTCTGATTTTAAATACAAGGGGAAAACTCAAAATTTGCCATTGTACTATAGGGTTACTTGAAACTTTTGCCATCATACTTTATATTCTTTAAGTTTGCCATTGTACCAAGATTCTTGCTTCATTTTCTATGACATGACCACTTGATCAATTATTGATCAAACTATACGAGAAAATATGGATCCACACGAATTTAGTTTCCTTGCAATTTACAGAGCACCCTCCCAATATTTGAATTCGAAAGGAGGGAACATGTAAGTCAAGCTAGGTGGAAACGAAATGTTACTATGTTAGTATAGTAACTTTGATGTAATAAGGACGGCCCAAAAGGTAACTTACTCTTCAAGTGACACAAACAAAAAAGTATTACGCACCTCTGCAAGTGGGACAGAGGTAGTATAGAGAAACATATTCAAAGAAGTACAAAAAAGCCCCCAAAAAAAACATATACTCCCATCCGTCCCAGTTTAAGGTTCTTACTTTCCTTTTTGGGATGTCCCAGTTTAAGGTTCTTAGTTTGTTTTATTCCTTAAATGGCAAAGTATGAATAGTGTTTTGGGCAATCTTGTCCTCATAAAGTTCATTTATTACAAAAAAAACCATCACTCACCCATCTACTTTTCACCCACTCGCTTTATGAATGGACAATTATATCCTTCACACACAACTATTGTTGACTCAAATTTGCCTTGGTTTCTTAATAAGCGCGTAAAGTCAAACTAAGAACCTTAAACCTGGACGGAGGGAGTATATGATTATGTATTCACAAGTATCCTAATTTTGAATCTTATACTATACTATTAGTTATATATTCAAGATTAATAGATTTAAATCTTAATAAATTAATGTCTGTTAGGACGAAGTAATAAAATGAAGCCGAGAATGATTGTATAGTGGCAAGCAAAAGTGCAACTAACCGTAGGGTACATTGGCAAATTTCATAGTTTTCCAAATACATGAGCATTAAGGTGAGTATGAAATTGAAAGTTAACAATGCAAAAACACGACCATAAATCCAATCTTTCACAAAACAAGACATCCATGCGACCTTATTCTTTTATACACATAACATATGAACAATACAATGGCACACTTATTATGAAAGAGTGATGTCACAAGCGAAGGTCCATACAGTTTTGCATTTTCATCCGAAGAAACAGCAGCAAGGAGGTTGAAGTGGCACACATTTAGATGCAAACGGAATATTCAGCAGTAACAGCACACAATTAATTGGATTTCTAGTGTTATTGATTTAGAACCTTATTGATATAACGAAGTATCTTAGTTATGAATGGTATTAATAGAAGAGACGTTATGTACTGGAACCAAGGTTTGAGACCTGATATTAGAAATACTACCCAAAGACGTCACCTTATTCAGTAACTTGAAAAAAAAAAAAAACTTACAAAGAATCCACCATCTATGTATTGTACTGCTAAAATGTACTCCTTCATCTCAGGAAAATAATCCCATTGTAAATTGCACATGCACACCTATTAAGAATGGTCTTTCACTTGTTTATAGAAGGAACTATTGTTTTGGGACAGAGAGCGTACTTGAAAGCAATCATTCATTTGAACAGAAAGGTTGCCTTTTAATACTTTTACCTATGTCCCAATAAAAGAGGTGAGTATTCCTTTCCTAGCGTCCCATGAAAGAGTTACACTTCCTTTTAAGGAAACTTTTTTCCAACAATTTAAATATACAAACTTTCATTTTCCCCTAGACTGAATACAATTGTTTTGAGGGATAAACAAAGAGAATTAGAAATTATTGTTAAACTATTTCCTTGATTTATGTGTTTAGTTTAGTCCAATGTTACTCTTCTATTGGCACGGAGAGGGTAATATTCGAATACGATATCTTGATCTACATTATGAACATAGGAGAATATGGCTAGGAAAATTAGTCTATTCTAACAAAGATGGGTACGTTAGCTCGAGTCATTCTGAACTTTTTCTATGCATTATCTCAAGAAACACTTCATGTATGGCCTATTACATGTAATCCTTACAAAAGAAAAGTGCTTCTCATTGCCATGACATTCATGATTGACACCTACTTAGTCATAAGCAACTCTAAAACTAACAGCAACAGATGAGCTTTGGCAGACTGCCTGACCTTCTAGCTCATACAATTCTCCTATTCAGACATGCGTTCTGTAAAGACGAAGAAATGATGGGTCTTTAGTTCTTTAGATCGGCAAGAGTTTTAGATAGAGGAGCAGGCCCAAGGCTCGATCATGATTAACTGAAGTAATATATGGGTGATATATAAAATTACTCCCTTTGTCCCATTTATATTGGACATGTTTGACTTTTCGGTTAAGACAAGTGAACTTGACCAAATATTAAAGTCAAATAAATCATCCTAGTGAAATATTAGAAAGTGTTAATGATAAATCACTCAATGATTTATCATTTAACAATTTTTAAAATTTCATTAGAATGATTAGATTGACATTAATATTTAGTCAAAGATCACTTGTGTTAACCGAAAAATTCAAACATGGCCAATATAAATGGTACTGAGGGAGTATTTACTTTAAGGTCATAATGCTATTATATTAGGAAAAATTCCCCAAGGGCCCCCAATCCCAGATTTTATTACAAAAAAGGAGAGGCCCAGACAAATACCAGAGTTGGGCCGAGAATAAATCCGCAGACACCCTAGGCTCCGTTGACCAGTCAAAAATAACTCTTAAATACCGATACTACCCTGCATTAAAAATGCCTAACTCCCTCTCCTCAACATCATTTTGCCAGATCTCTCTCTAAACACACACACACAGTGAATCTCCCATCTCTCCAAACCCTAACCTCACTGCCCCTTTTCTTCTCCGGCTAATTTTCACCTCTTCTCCTTCCATCCCTACCAGTTGCCGGCGAGTTCACTCCAAGTTCACCGCCTCGCATCATCTTCTCCGACGAACACCATAGCTTCTCCGGCGACCTTGTTGCCTTAATCGCCTCCATCTCTGTTTCTTCTTCCTCCCTTCTCCGGCACTCAAATTTCCTCCGGCGTAGTGCACCTTCGTTAGATCTGCCCAAATCTGTGATCCCGGCGTCTACTTCTTCTCTACTCTTGCCTCTCCAACTGCCTCCGACGAGATTTTCTTCTCCAGCGACGCAACACTGCCTGTGATTCCGGCCAACACATCTTTCCCCGGTGCCGGATCTGAACAATGTTTTCTCTCTCTCTCTTCAGATCTGTGTATTTTTTATTTAAAGGAGTTTTGTGCTTGAATTTGGGATCTGAACAATGTTTTCTCTCTCTCTCTCTTCAGATCTGTGTATTTTTAATTTAAATGAGTTTTGTGCTTGAATTTGGTATTGACTTTAACTTTAAATTGTAACCATCTGCTGCTTAAAATATAGTGTTAAAAGCTTACTTTAAAGTTTATCACATTTTGATTTTTTAAATTGCAGTGAGATCTGTAAATGGGAACTAGTAAAATAGCATTTCCATTATTTTTTGGGATTTTGATCTGCATATGGAAAGTAATCTATATATGTTTCAGGTATCATGTTCAATCTTAGTATTGGGAAAATATGATATTGATTTATTTAATTTTTATCTCTGCCCTTTGGTTTCTTGTATCAATTGTGAACTTACAATACTTGTTAATGCTCAAAGTATCCTTGGTGGTAATAATAGATATCAGTCATGTAAACCAAAGTGAAATTATGATTTTGATTTATGAACTAAGAACTGAACAAGGGGTTGCCAAATTGACTTTGTTGACCTGCAGGTCTTATATATTACGTATGTATAAGAATTTGAGTATGATTTGACCAAATAATAGTAGATCTTTTCTTTAAAAGGAACAAAAGTAAAAAAAAATGACTCTTATATTTTAATTATAAGAGGTAGACAGGTTTTATGTATCAGTTATAAGAGTTGGCTGCTATTTGACCGAATATGAAAGTCAATATTAATAAAATATTATTATTATTAATTTGTTTTATGAAAAAATGTGAAAAATTGACTATTATACTTCAGTTATAAGAGAAGAATTGGTCTTATACAATAGTTATAAGAGTTTGACCGAGTGTGACCAAATTTGACCAAATAATATTAACTTTTTTTTTTCAAAAAAATTGAAAAAGTTGAATATTTGTGTACTCTTGTATCTTAAATATAAGAGATGGACATGTCTTATGCATCAGTTATAAGAGTTGACTGATGTTTGACCGAATACGGAAGTCAATATTAATAAAATATAATTATTTTATTTTTTGAAAAAAATGCAAAAAAATGACTTATATTTCAGTTATAAGAGAAGAATGGGTCTTATACACTAGTTATAAGAGTTTGATTGAATTTGACCGAGTTTGACCAAATATTTTTTTCTAAGAAAATTGAAAAAAATGATTTTTTTAGACTTTATATGTAAATTATAAGTGGCGGACAAGTCTTATGTGTCAGTTATAAGAGTTGACTGCTGTATGACCGAATATGAAAGTCAACACTAATAAAAATATTATTATTTTTAATTTTTTTGTGAAAAATGTGAAAAAATGGCTCTAATACTTCAGTTATAAAAGAAGAATTAGTCTTCAACACTAGTTATAAGAGTTTGACCGAGTTTAACCAAATAATATTAACTTTTTTTCTAAAAAATTAAAAAAAAAAAGTGATTTATTTTTACTTTTATATGTTAATTATAAGAGGTGGACAAGTCTTATGTGCTAGTTATAAGAGTTGACTGTTGTTTGACCGAATATGAAAGTCAACACTAATAAAATATTGTTTTTTTAATTTATTTTGTGAAAAAAATGTGAAAATATAACTTTTATACTTCAGTTATAAGAGAATAATTGGTTTTATACACTCTTATATGTTAATTATGTGTAAGTTATAAGAGTTTGAGTGTTGTTTGACCGGGTTTGACCAAATAATATTATTATTTTTTTCTAAAAAATGAAAAAAGTGAAAAAATTCGACTCTTATATGTTAATTATGTGCAAGTTATAGGAGTTTGACAACTGTTTGACCGGGTTTGACCATATTTGACCAAATAATATTATTATTGTTTTCTAAAAAATGAAAAAAGTGAAATTTTTTTACTCTTATATGTTAATTATATGTAAGTTATAAGAGTTTGACCGAGTTTGACCATATTTGACCAAATAATATTATTAGTTTTTTCTAAAAAAATGAGAAAAGTGAAATTTTTTACTCTTATATGTTAATTACTCCCTCCGTCCCATCTTATACTTCAAAAAAAAAGTGGGCACAAGAATTAAGATGAGAATCTTTATATTATATAATATAGATAGTGGGGTACAGTGTTGTGAGTATAAAAAGTGGGTAGGAGAGAGAAAGTGGGGTAGGGAATAGTTAATGGATAGTTGTTGTGTGTATGACATGTAGGTCCCACTAAATAAAAAAGTGATTGTATTATTATTATATATAATGGTCAAACAACAGTCAAACAATTATGTGTAAGAGTTTGACTGTTGTTTGACCATATTTGACCAAATAATATAAAGATTCTCATAAGAGTTTGACTTGTTTGACCATATTTGACCAAATAATATTATTATTTTTAAAAAAAAAATGAAAAAAGTGATTGTTTTTACTCTTATTATATAATTATGTGTAAGTTATAAGAGCTGACTACGATTTGACCAAAAAAGTAGGAGGGGAAGAGATATGAGGGCATTTTATAGTTTTTCTTGTATCTTTTTGCTGGTTGAGGGTAGGTGTATGGAATTTTATATCTGGCTTTTCCTATTTTGGGTTTGTATCTGGGCGGGTAAATAGCACATTAGTGCCCTAAAGTTTCATATGAGTTGCAATTTAGGTCCTAATGTTCCAATGTTGGGCAATTGGTGCCTAATGTTCACCTTTGTAGCGAAATGGGTCTTTTTTGGATGGTCATGAATGAAGCTAACAAACTTAACGAAAAATTTAACGAGCTTCTTTAAAATTGCATTTCTTACCCAGAAAAAGCAAGTTGGCGGTGAGAGTAAGAGAAAGCATGGGAGTAAGAAGAGATTTGAAGGTGGTCGCTGTTGTAGGTGTGTGGGGGGGGGGGGGAAGGAGACGAAGAAGGTAGAAGTTTAGGTTTATTTTTTATTTTTCCCTTTCAAGCAAATTTAGTTTAAAAGAAGTTTTTTTTAAGGCTAAGTATGGACTAATATCAAAATTTAGCCCTTTACTGTTTTTCTAAACATAATTAGCCCCTTTACTTATGGAATTAGAATTATAAATGACTTTTAGTGTGTAAGGTGTTTTATTTTTACAATTTTTACTACTATCAAAAAAAAAATTATTTTAAATGATAAACAATATTTTACTTTGATATTTTATTATGTTTTTTGAGTTAATTAAAATATACATTCTTTTATTAATATAATATAATGTATATATAATTACATATATAATTTTAGGAGTTGTATAGTTTTTAACAAAATGGGGTCAACATAAATAATTATTGAACTTTATGGGTAAGAAATGCAATTTAAAGAAGCTCGTAAATTTTTCGTTAATTTCGTTAGCTTACATCCAGAAACCATCAAAAAAAGACCTATTTCGCACAAAAGGTGAACATTTGGCACCCAAATGGCCAAAATTGAAACATTAAGACCTAAATTGCAACTTATATGAAAACTTTGGGGCACTAATGTGCTATTTGCCCTATCTGGGCTCATGGACCCTAGAGTCCAAGCCCCATTATATCATGATTAGAATTGTGATATACGAACCACCACCCATCTTGCATGTCAATATTTTAACCTATGTTATGGTTTGAAGATAAATAAAACTAGGCAGCAAGTTTCTTGCTATACATAAATCTTCTTGTAATGAAATTTTTTAACTTGTTTCTTGTGCAACCCGTGTGATGAAATTCATTTACACCTCCTCACTAAGACACAGTCCTCTTTATCTCCAGCTTTTCTCTACTTCCTACACAAGAGTGGAATACGACTACGAAATGAGTACAAAAAACAGATGGGGAAATTCCCATCGATTACTAAGATTTCACTTTCAGTTCACTTGCAAATAAAGTGTTGCTCCTTATATGTTCTGATAGCAGAAATCTTCAGAATGCAAAGGAAACAAGTCTTTTCCAAAGATGATTGATAAAATTATACTGATGCGAAAGAATCCTGGTTTGTTTTTAAGATGCTCCCAAAGCAGCAAAATATTGCATTACGAAAAAATAATTCACGAAATCCCCAACATACAAAACATGATAGTTGACCATCAAAAACAGGAAGATCTTATTAAAGTTATGAACAAGAAATTAAAGATGCATTAGCAACGTAGGTGCAAGAACAAAAGTGATTCTGAGTGAACATTTACCTGGGGAATGAAAGCACAAAATGGAACAAGAACCGGTTGTTCATGGAAGACGACATAGTGATAAGACTGCTATCAACAAACAATAAGCTGTATGAAGTGTTGAATGACTGAATGATATCTGTAGTACAAAACAAAAAATCTTTAGAACAAATTAATAATAAAATTAACCCATTTTATTCTAAGAAAGAATGGTTTTAATTTCTAACAAACGAGTCCTGATCAAGGAAGAACCCGAGATTCCAATAATTTGAAACAAGAAGGATCGAATAGAAAATTTCGAAGGACTGTGCTAAACTGAAGACAATCGTAGCCACATAAGAATGCCCAGTATGAAGGCTATCTTTCATTTTTGGTTGATCAACTACAAAGTTTATTTTACTCCTTTATTATATTCACAAAAGCTTTCAAGTAAGCTACTTCAATGCCTCTACAGTTGATATCAGTGATCTCCTTCTATCTCCTTGCTTTTTCTGATTTCCATTCCACTGCCCATCGCTCAAGCCCTTTATGAACTTCTAATCTTTATCCATTAAACCTCGTTTATGATCTTTTATTTTTTTCATGATCAACAACCATTAAATCACAGATAAACATGCATCAAAGTGTGAATGTATTCAAGCTCCCAACTTGCTCATAGACATTCTCATCTCAATCAAAGTAAATCAATCAATTTATCATCTAATAACTACGTCATCTCGACTTTTAACCAATGCACTCACATCTGAATCTCTGACAAGCCCATGAATTATTTCAAAACTTTTGGTTGTAAAACAACCACTGATAATTACGCAAGAACTTTTGCAGAAGAGATAAAGAAACATCAAGCATTAATATCAAAGAGAAGTCAACAATCAACAGGGGGATGTGTAACCTTTTAAATGGAAATCTCCTCAGCTGAGGCACATACATATGACCCTTTAAAGAAGACTGCAGCACCAATTCCAAAAACCCCACGGGTACCACTCAAAAGAAAGCGATTTCGCCGATGGGTTCTCAGCCTCTATTGAACCAAAAAACTGAGGAAATACTCCTGATGATGATGCTTGACCACAAAACCAACTGACAGCTTTTGCCCCAGGGGATACAGCAACCTACAATCAAAATGATATTGCACCAATTAAAATTAAATAGCATGGTGACAAGTTGCAGGAGTAAACACTTATTTCCACTCGGTACATATACAATAAAATCCACTGCATACTCAGGTCCCAATCCGCACCATCTGTGGACCTCTCAAGTTCAAAATTTCCTGCCTCATGCTCATGTGACATCTTATGTCTTTGATGAATTAATAAAACTTGATCCTACTGCCAAACATTAGCCAAAAGGGACAGAGAAGAATATATACCCCAACCCCAGCTTTTCCTGTGAAGGCCACAACCACACCATATTTGGAGTCATCACTAAGCCTTTAAATTATCTATTGAAAACAATCCCTGCCCCACATCTGCGATGAAAGATGAAACAACACCTAGTGACCTAGGTATGTCCCCGATCACACTAGTTTCTTCTAGGAAATACAAGGACAAATGTTTCCACTTCTATGACTTCACAAGAAGAACTCGACATGTTCATCATATGCTATATATCAAGTCTCAATTCACCATGTCTTTTCCCACAATGAACAGAAATCAAAATTTCAAGCAATGAATCCAGTTCGTTCTTAGTGCAC
>JAOWBW010002026.1:0-90969 GCA_026119855.1 Campanula takesimana | reverse complement strand
AGGACAAGAGTTGCCCTTGAATTGCTTATGTCGGGCATCTTGAACTTATCAGGAAGAGCGGCCATAGTACTCATGAGGATGGATGATTGATAAAGGCTTGTGTCGAGCCTTTCCCCATGTTGAGCCCATTGAATTTTTGATCGATGTAGGCCATGATAGAATCCACCATTTTGGGCTCATTGTTCTCGGAACGGCTCTCCCATTTTTTGGTGCGGGTGTTGACATAAGGACTTTGAACAAACCCTCGGTCCATTCGGATTTGTCATCGTTATTCTTGTTCTTCCCCTTGGCAAGATTAGTGAGCTTTTCTTTCATTAGCTCCATCTCGGCCTCGTGGGCCTCCCTTTGGCTGTCGAGGTGGGATTGCCAAATGGTCGTCTTTGCTTTGTGTCTCCTTATTAAGGGTGGAGACTTGCTCTTGGAGGAGTTGGACCATGGTGTTGAAAGTTGTTCGAGAGACATGGTGTTGCTGCTGAGGTCATGGTTGATGTAGGAGCTGTTGGAGTGATCTCTTCACGGACTAACCGATTTGCCGAATCCCGGTAGACTCTGTAAGTACCAATTGAACCTATATTGCAGAAGAGGCCTTGTCAGTCTTGAGTAACACTTTCGGTCCACGAAGAGGCTTAGAACACACAGTGGGCACACGACTCGAACCACATAAGAAAAGACTCTTTTTTTTTTTTTTTTATAAGTCGGAGGGAATGGATCCCTTTTGGGGTTTCTAAGAAAATAATGGAATCGTCACACTAGTATATAGACCATCTCGCGGTCCCATATACTCATCGGATTCCATCGCGTTTGTGAATCCTACATGTATCGGGATTAAACTAAATTAATGTAGTAAAGCATACATGCGGGGACGGATTTTATTTTCGTCCAAAATAACCACTTTGGGGACGGATTTTTATTGCGTCCGTTTCAACAAGTTGGCATGTATGATTTGAAGACATTAGTTTAGGGAAATCTCGGTACATGGAAACCGACTTGAGTCACGGAGTGTTAGACCCTAACTAGAATTGTGTGGCTTGTGCTCGGCTTGAATATGAGGCTCAAAGGGGTGAGCAAAAAACAATTGGAACCGGACCGGACCAAAGGAAACGGACCAGACAGCTAAAATCGGACCAGACCAGTCATATATGGTTTGGTTCTGGTTCCAAAATATTATAGAACCAGTATATTGGTTCGGTCCTGGTTATGTTAAAATTAATTCCGGTTAGAACCGGACCGGACCAGTTGAGCACATATATACTATATATATTTTTTTATATGTTTATTATATAGTAAATAAAATTATATATTCACTTTTGTACTATAATTTTCAAAGACCATTTAAATTGCTTAATAAAAAAAAGACTCATTTAATTATTTGTAACTTTGTACCCAACTTAAGCCCCAGGTTAAAAATCGCTAAACCCAAACCTAGACTCCTAGTCTTTATTTAGTTATTTCACTTTTCAACTTATTTTTCATAATTCATATCCTCATTTCAGTTTACCCAAAGAGTGCAACCTTAGTTTTCGACTCTTCAACTGCGCCGCCTCTCTCCCTCCCAAGTAGTAGTTTACTTGAAAACAAATAAACTTCAAATGATTAGAACCGGACCAGACCAGACCAGTAGAACCAGAACCAGTGTGCTGGTTCCCACAAGTATTGGTTTGGTTCCGGTTCTAAATTTTTATAGAACCAGAGTATTGGTTCCGGTTCTGGTTCTGTGATTTTTTGTCAAAAATTGGACCAAACCGGACCATGATCACCCCTACTCAAAGGTCACCCCCGGCATGTAGTCTTGAACTACGCCACGGGCTGAGGTTGACCGCTTCGAAAGAGTCAAGGTCGGGTGGAGCTTGAAACTTTCTAGGACGGGCCTCGACGGGTTTGGGGTTGGACTTGTGCGACTCGATAGTGAGCAGTTCATAGGAATATGTGCATGTAGTGTGAGGTCTATCACGTGACAAATTTTTTTTTTTTCTTTTTAGAAGAAATAAAAAAAAAAACAAATAAGCACATAATTACAACTTTCGAATCACCCGTGTGACCGATAAAATAAAACACAAAATTAAAAACAGTCCGAAGTTCAGAATACCACTGATGCAGGCAACTGTGCCCACACCCCCATCACACTGCTCTGTTCTGAGACCTGTTTCTGTTCTGGGAACCAACCCAGAAGCGTGCGCCTCTGAGTGTTGATACGGGACGCGCGCGCCTGGCGCAATGCTATTAGGAGGCGCGTGCTTCTGGTCACACCTGTCAGATTGTCAGATTTTGGACTCAGTGGATTGCCCTGGTCCTATGTGCATATTGTAACCCCTGCAGAAATGATTAGTGGAGAATAGCAGAAGAAGAAGATGAAGAACATGAAGAAGCGGGCGATTCTGATCCTTGATGCGGGATGCGCGCGCCTTAGGCTGAAGAGGCCAGACGCGCGCGCCTCCCCCATCAGGAATCAGAATGCCCAGAAAAGATGTAGATTTTGATCAGAATGCAAGTTTAACCCTCAAATGCTAGTCCCCAGCGGAGTCGCCACTGTAGATACCCTGGGGAGCCACGGCCTGGCTAGAGCGGGTGAATTACCCTAGGATGTCTAACTTGTTTTAGATTGTTTAGAGTCGCCACCTATGTTTTGGGGAACATAAGAAAAACCTATTGGTAATAGCCTAAGTTTGATACGAAAACAGAGATTCTTTGTTTTGAGGTTCGGGGGTTAGATT
Source organism: Campanula takesimana (assembly GCA_026119855.1). Lineage (NCBI taxonomy): Eukaryota > Viridiplantae > Streptophyta > Magnoliopsida > Asterales > Campanulaceae > Campanula > Campanula takesimana. Next base: position 88,258 of record JAOWBW010002026.1, on the reverse strand, counting down.
ACGAGATGGGAAGTACCGAAACACCCATCTCGCCCAACTAAAGTTGGTCTTGCTTGATCAAAATCTACATGAATGATAAACGTTCTTCTTCTTCTTCTTTAAATCATAAAAAGGGTTTAAAATGGAGTTTGGAATGTAGGAGATAACTCTTTAACCGACCTCAATGAGATGAGGTGATCATTAAAGTCATGTCCCAAAATGATTTGGGTGATTGCACTTTGATAATACAAAAGAAAGAGAAAAGAGATGAAGTTGAGAAGGGGAAAGAAATGACTTTACCTAGACTTCAAGAGACTTCAAACACTTCTTGTTGAATTACTTGGAGAAATCCTTTGGAAAATGCTTTGAAAGTAAGCAATTTGGTTTCTTATTGAAAGTATGAGATTGAGAGCCAAAGGTTCCAAGGTCAAAGTTTTGTCTTAAGTTTTCCTTCAAGTTTTCGGTCCTTGAAAATGGAGGTAAAGGGAGGTTTTTATAGGTGAAAGAGGGATGTTTTTGGTGCCAAAACTCAGTCACCAAGAAATCCTTCCCGGGCAAAATCCTGTAAATTGAGCAAGGGAGAGAATCCTGGCCAGAAATCTGTAACTGACGCCCAGAGGCGCGCGCTTCCTGCTTTGGTGGCGGGAGGCGCGTGCGTCTGGCTCCTCCTGTCGGAGGCGCGCGACTCAGGGAAGGCAATTTTGACAGAATGGACTAGAAAGTCAGCCCTGTTATTCAGTTTAGTCCTTGGACTTAACGAAGTCAGTCAGGAACTTAACGAAAGTGACAAAAACTAACGAGAAACACTTAAAATGGGGAGAAACACAAGATCAAATGTGCAATCGGGGTGAGCGGTCCAAGGCGGGGTGTCTACAGCGTCATAAAAAAGATGAGAGAGTAAGAGAGAGAAGGGAAAGAGAAATGGAGATCCCCGGCCTCTAAAGAAGACAACTACACAAGTTCTACATTGAATCTCCTCAGCAAGTAAATTCCCCACCGAGTCAACTTCGGAATTGCAAAAGGTCGTTTTAGGTTATTGGCATAAGAGAGGTTGTTCTTACAATGTGCATTATTGGATTCATGAAAAAAAGGCCCGTGGTAACCAAGATCCATCCAATAATGAGCCCATCATTGAGGGGTACGAGGTTGCACAAATAGCCCCCAGTGAATCAATTGGTTTGGGCAGCGAGTAGCAACAACATGTAATTCAGTTTTCAAGCTTCTTCAAGCATGTGCCTCTACAGTATGTCAAAAGGCTTCCCGAGAATGGAGTAGCTCTTGCCATGTCCTCTTATGTTTGTTCCCCCACACGAGGACGAGTCTCTTGCTTTGCTTTACAAATAATGACGCCCTAGGGTCTATGTGACTCAAGAACGAGAGATTCTTTTGCTTCTCTCGATATTTAATGAGCCCTAGGGGCTATGCTCAAGAAAGATGTGTGAGACTATCCTCAAAGTCTCTCAAGAGGAATGTCAAAGGGCGTTCATGTCATGTGTGCTTTTTCCTGTTCCCCCAATCAAGGATGGGCCTTTCTTGCTCCACTTATAATCAATGATGGCACTTTAGGGGCTGCACTCAAGTTTCAAAGTCTCCCTTGGCAAGAAGCAATTCACTTCACCTCCCAACAACAGCCCTAGAAAAACCATATGCAACGTTGGAGGCATCCTCAATTATTTTGGCACCAAAGGGCAATATTGGGGCTTCGCAATTGACAATCTTTTTGGGCAATGGTACTCGATCAATGCAATGTGGGGAGTGGTCCAAGCTTAAAGGGTCTCCTAGTACTTCAAGTCAAAGGCCTCTTGGTTTTAAATAAGGGCTCCGATGTTATGAATGAATTTGATGATTCTTGTTAGAACCTATAACGAGATTATGAAGGAAGTCTTAGAGACAAGGAAAAAGATTCATGGAAATTCCAATATGTTAGCTCGACAAGAGTTACGACCAATCCTACCGTTTCTGCAATACAGCACCCCCCTTCTCTGAGATCAAAAGCATCAAGTCTGTAGAGCTTTTAAGTTCTCGCACAAGTTGCATCCAAATATCCGTCATTAATTCAACTCAAGAAGACTCAAACAAACATACCGTTTGAGACTTTATCACGCCAAGACCTTATCATCCACAACAACATCACCATCTCCCACGAGACATTTCCCGAAGACCCTACTGCATGTTCAACATGGGCCTTGCACCATTTGGGTACCGACCACAATGAGGCCATCCATCTCCCCAGTAAGAGTAAGAAGGAGATCTCTATCAAGAATTCTACCCGACGGTGCATCCGCTCTTAATGCCAAGCCGATTCCAAGATAATTTAGGGATTTACATCGATAGGTCTTCACAACCCACCATCTCCAAGCTCGCAAACAACAAGTACATGAAATTTGGGGCTTAGCAATCTCTCGAAGCTTGGGGCTTGCTCACGTCAACAAAAGGCAATTTATTTGAAGGGCCAAGAGCTGATTTATCTTGCGGCTATGCCAGTCACTCAAAGTTTAGCATCAAGGGCATTCTAGGGGCTTCACAATCAGCAACCCCTTGTTATCTCGACATCAAAAGTCTTTGGAGCCCCATAATCGACAAATCTCTTGGGGCTAGACAACAATCTTCGTTGGGTACAACATCGATGACAAAATTCAAACGAGGCAATCCAGACTTCGATCGAACATGACTTGATCTTGGGTTGGCTTTACAAACACACAATGCTTACAATGGTTCACCCACGAACTAAAAAAAAAAAAAAAAAAAAAAAAAAAAACGACAAAAAGATTTTTTCTTTTTTTCTTTTTCTTGCTTGTGTAAAAAGCATGTGCTTTACTTTGCTCCTAGCTTCTTCTCCAGCGCTCTCCATCATCCTTTAACTACGCTGGTCTGATTCTCTTTAAGGGATACGTAGGCAGCCTTTTGGCACGACCAACCCGTCATCCAGAATGTCATCTCACCGACACTCCATCAAAGTACAAGCGACCCATCTTCATCAAAAGTGTCGGCATCCTTCATCAAAGCCACGACATCAGAAATCCATCCCAAATCAAGCGGCCATGGTAAGTTAAGGTATGAACATCATTCATCAAATCTCCTTTCAAATCACATCACACACAAAAGCAATTTCTCCATCTTTGCAAGCAATCTCTGCTTTTCAAATCACATTTCACAGTACAAGCACAATTTTCTCTCATCTCACACGAGCACATGCATTTGCAAAGCATATGCATAACAGGTATAGGTAGACTTTTGAGTCCCTCTACATCGGCAGACAGACTCTCCAGTCCCTCCAAATCAGCAGGCAGACTTTCGAGTCCCTCTACATCGGCAGGCAGACTCTCCAGTCCCTCGAAATCGGCATGCAGACTCTCCAGTCCCTCCAAATCAGCAGGCAGACTTTCGAGTCCCTCTACATCAGTAGGCAGACTCTCCAGTCCCTCCAAATCGGCAGGCAGACTCTCCAGTCCCTCTGAATCAGCAAGCAGACTCTCGAGTCCCTCTACATCGGCAGGCAGACTCTCCAGTCCCTCCAAATCAGCAGGCAGACTTTTGAGTCCCTCTACATTAGCAGGCAGACTCTCGAGTCCCTCTAAATCAGCAGGCAGACTCTCGAGTTCCTCCAAGTCCCCTATACGGACTCTAAATTTTGGCCACATTGTGCCGATTTCTATCACCGCACCCCTTCTATCAGAAAAAGTCACTTACACAGGAAGCGCACCTCTATCCCTCGTAATTTCAAATTCTTGTTTTCATCGAGTCTTTGCTTTTTTCTTGTCGATGTCCTCGGCGGATGTTTTGTTCTTTCGTCAACGTGTTTTGCTTTGAAATCCATGTCGCCGAGGGGCTCTGTAGACACCCCGCCTTGGACCTCTCATGTCCCGATTGCATACACATTCTCTATCTTCCTTTTTTCTGTTAAGTTTTGTTACTTTTCGTTAACTTTCGTTACTTTCCGTTAAGTTCTTGACTTATTCTGTTAGTCTTGGAATTGACTAAGTGACAAAGTCAACCTTGAGTCTTTGTTTACTTTGTTTTTGTTGACTTTCGTGGTGTTCGTTAAGTTTCTGACTGATTTCGTTAGTTTTGGGGCTTAACTGCATAACGGGACTAACTTTTGGGCTAAAATATGGATTTTATGAAGATGGGACGAGCACGCCTTTGCCCTCCTTTGTGAGAGGTGTGCGCCTCCCATGGGGGGGATGGGATGTGCGCGCATCCCACCTCCAGAATCTCAGATTTTGCCAAATTTCCCTCCTTTTCTGATTTTTAACCCCCAAGGCCATTATGCCTTGGCTTGATCCGGGGAAGAGCCATCTTTGTGACCACAAACACTTCCCTAACACCTATAAATACCTCTTCATTCCACCATAGAAAAAAAAATGATTCTTGACTCAAAAAACTCTCTTAAAACTAAAAGTTCATTTTCAAGAGTGGTTACTATAGGTAAATTGGTTCCTCCCCATTCAAGCACAAGGTACAATGTTTATTCTCTTCTTCTAAACTCTTAATCTTATTTGATTTCTTCATATTTCATCTCTTCAAATGTGTATGCAATCTCCATAAAAATGAATACAACCAAAAGACCACTTCACTATTGAAGTTTGGTCAAGGTTACATTCCAACTTTCTAAACATTATTTTAATTTATCATTCACTTCTTAGTGTAATTGTTTGATATGTAATCTTTAGCATAAATTTATAAATAAAACAATTCTCTTTTATTTCCTTTTGTAATTCCCTTTTTCTTTACATTATAATTGTTAGCACTTTTCTCATATTAAAATTTGGACATTTAGCATTTAGAACACCAATAGTAGCAAGACCCGCGTAAGCGGGGCGGAGTGGGTGTTTAAGTACTTCCCACTCCGTCACCTAACCCCCAAACCCTTCTCTTCCTGAATCTCTAGGTAATCATTAATTAATTATAATAATTACATTATATGTTAATTATTACATTTAACACTACATATACATACATAGACCCGTTTGGATTGTGAAAGGTCATACATTTGACATTCATTACTTTAAACATTCATACATAACCACCCAAGAATTTGAAAGATATAGGAGTATTTATGTTTGAATGAATTTTGTGCATGTCTTTTTAGTTCCCTTTCCTTCAACTACCTAATAATACTTTTTAATCACTTTTAATAAAAGAATGCATACAGTCTTTGCATGGAAATATAAATATGAGAAAGAAAGTTTGTTTTTGTTATTGTTGTATTTCTCTTATCTTTGTTTGTGTTTGATTGATTGTTTTGATAAAAATTTGTGAGCTTTATTAATTTTGTTATGTTTTTATTTCTTGCAGCTACCCACGTGGATACTTTTGAAATCGTTGTTGTTCAAAGTTGTAAGATTCATTGTTTTACACGTTGTTTCTTTAAGTTTCTATTTTTGTTTATTTTTTTCTATATCACATACACTTTTGTTGGCTATCACTAATTCTTCTTTATCTATTTGCAGAAATCTCTACAATTTTCATTCATTTGACATGGTTTTGGACTTCAAATTTGAAGTAACAAAAATCTGCTCATGAAGCATTATGAAGGGCTGCTCTGTTTTGCAATAATTATAGTAAAATATATACATGGAAATTTTAAGATTTGTAAACTGGAAACTCTTCTTAACCCATAAAAGTATGTTTCTAGATATTCACATAATTTTATACATAATCTACATATTTATTTTCATCCATCTTGCATGACAATAAAATCTGTCAAAATGTATTTTCATTTAAGGACTAAATGTTTCCATGTATTTAATTGATCAAAACAAATTTTCAGAATTTAAAAACTCCAAGTTTCATGTATTTTTATTTTATCTACAACTTTCATGTTTTGGGTTTTTCTATTTGAGTTCGTTTTCATGACATAATTTGTCAATCTTTTACTAATGTGCTTTATTGGCGGCAACTAATCTAAGACTAGCATGTTGTAACTTTATTCATTTGAACATGATTTATACCTCTTAAAATCATATCAAAAATCGTGGGCATTCCTCATTGAGTTCAGAGCAATTTAAGCTTTTGAATTAGGTCATTTGGTTAAGAAATAAATTAGATAACAATTGGTAATCAAAAGTGGTTCAATAGTTAATTCAAAATATATTTTCACGGACCAAAAATTTTTTTTAGAAAAAATAAATAAAGAAGGTCTTCTATAGTAATTAACACTTACTCAAATATTTCACATTTTTTTACTTCTATTTTTTATTTGGCAAATTCTTGTTTGCGGCCGTCTCACGCCGGGCGACGGGCGCGTGAGACGGACGCGCCATTTTCCACGTGTGTTAAAAAAAAAAAAAAAACTTTAAAATGCTATATTTTGAGATTTATTAGTCAAAAAAAATATTTAAAAATACCGTTGTGTTCGTCTCGACGAGATGAATAAAACTACATAGGTCATGATTAGAGCCGTCAATTCGGGATAACGGGACGGGACGGGACAAAACTATGATGTCCCGCTATCTATACGGGACGGGACGGGCCTAATTTTACGCGGGACGGAAATTCCTCGTCCCATCCCAAATCACCTCGGGACGCGGGGACAATACGGGACGTACACGGGATAAGTTAACGCTATCACCAATCACAAAAAAAAAAATACGATTATTCAGGTCAAACTGAAGTTTGCCTAAGAACAAACCAACAGTACGTTCAGACAAATCGGGAGTATGCATTTAAAAGCCTGGACAGTGTAAACTAGAACTTGGAATACCTGAACTATGATATTTTCAAGCAGAACAGGAGTCAAATACTTGTGACCTGAGTATTTCAATGACTATGTTCACAAGATTATGATTTTATGACCCCATATTCATAGTAACATATTAATTATTAAGCACAGTAAAGCCATAAACAGAAAGTAAAATTGATTTTCTTGTAATTTTACAACACTGCATTCCAATTTTCAAACCATAAAATCTACAAACTATGTAATGATATTCTATTGTAGAGAAGATGAGAATCGTACCTGAGTAACGATTGCCGTCGCCGGGATGACCAGAGGAAAAGATGTCGCCGGAAAAAAGGAGAAGATGTCGCCGGTGTGAGACTGTCGGAGAGAGAAACGACCGCCTTCTCCGGTGTGGGAGTGAGCCGGAGTGTCGATTGTCGAGGTGAGAATCGTCACCGGTGTGGGAATCGTCGAAATTCGGCGCCGTGGTGTGTGGGTGTGTGGGAAATGGGAATTGTGGTCTCGTGGGAATGGGATTAGCCGATTAGGGCATACTGAGAGTCTGAGATGAGAGTGAGACTTGGGGTTGGGCTGATATCATTTGGGCTTGGCTCTTGGGCTTAGGAAGGAAGTAGGAAATTTGGGCCCAACTAAAGATTCAAAAAAATACGGGACGTCCCGTCCCGATCCCGTTTTATCCCGTCCCGAATAGTCCCGTCCCGAATAGTCCCGCATTTTTTCGGGATAAGAAAATGGTGTCCCGTCCCGTCCCATATATATAGCGGGACGGGACGTCCCGACGGGACGGTCCCGAATTGACGGCTCTAGTCATGATATGGTTTGATTTTTTTTTTAAAACATTTTTTTACACATAAAAAAGTTTGAGGTGCTTGCCAGCTGAAATGTAACACTCTGTTCTGATAAAAGTAACACTTTCATCTTCAAAAAGTAACACTTTTTCTACTGTCAAATGTAACATCAATTTTACAAAAAAAAAAAATTGTTTGCATTTCAATTGTTACTTTCTCAATAAAAAATTGTTACATTTCATATATAATGTTACATTAAGGAATATAAACTGTTACAATTGAGAAAAAAAATGTTACATTCATTTTTTATAAAATGTAACATTAGTTTAGTTGTCAATCCTATGTTATTTTCGGAGAAAAAAAATGTTACATTTGAAAAAATGAGTGTTACATTCCCTTATAAAAAGTGTTACATTAATTTAGTTGTCAATCTTTATGTTATCTTTATCTATTGTAGCAAAATTGTGGTATATTTTTTTTTAAAAAAAGTGTTAAATTTTGAATAAAAAAGTGTTACATTTTGTTATAATAAGTGTTACTTTTGTTGGAAGGAAAAAAAGTATGGGTGGTACATTTTGAAAAAAAAGTGTTACATTTGAAAAAAGAATGTTACATTCCTTTATAAAAAGTGTTACATTAATTTAGTCGTTAATTTTTATGTTATCTTTAATCTATTGCATCAAAATTGTGGTATATTTTTGAAAGAAAAAAAAAGTGTTACATTTGAAAAACAAAAGTGTTACATTTCATTATAAGAAGTGTTACTTTTGGTGGGAGGAAAAAAGGTTGTGGGGGCAAAAAAAAAAAAAAAAAAAAAAGAAGGTATGGTCGGCGCCGCACCCCATGCGACCGCCGCACCAGAGACCTTCTCTTATTTATTTTAGAATTGTTACTATAATAAAATAAAAATTATTTATCAAACGTCCAACTTTCCCGTGCGTAGCATGGGCTTCGCACTAATTTGAAATATTTTGAGTGAGTAAAGTATCGTGAAATCTTGTTTTTTCCATTGCACTATATGACTTTTGTATTATATACTCCGTATTTAAGATTGGGTAAACCAATCTAGTGTCGAAAAATTTGCACACTTTCCTCGCAAGAACCGGCACTCCAAGTTGTGTTTGACCCTATTACTAACCATTATATTTTTAAAAAATCTTATATACATCAGCCGCATGGGGTGCGGCGGGCCAAACCCGACCCAGCCCGCACCGCCCGCCCGCGTTTCAGCCACTACCAGAGCGACACGTGGCGTGTTGTGAGCCACTCGTTGGTCACCCAACCGCGCGCTGCCACGTGTCCTCTTTTAAAAAAAAACCCAAAAACTTTAAAATTCTATATCTTGAGATTTATAAGTCGAAAAAAATATTTAAAAATACCGTTTTGTTCGTCTCGACGAGACGAAAAAAACTACATAGGTCTATGGTTTGATTTTATTTTTTTAAAAAAATACATTTTTTTACACAAAAAAAAGTTTGAACTGCTCACCAGTTAATAAGTAACACTCTGTTCTAATAAATGTAACAATTTCGTCTTCAAAAAGTAACACTTTCTACTGTTAAAAGTAACAGCAGTTTTTTACAAAAAAAAATGGTTTTGCATTTCAATTGTTACTTTCTCAATAAATAATTGTTACATTTCATATATATTGTTACATTTAAGAATATAAACTGTTACAATTGAGAAAAAAAAATGTTACATTCATTTTTTATAAAATGTAACTAGTTGTCAATCCTATGTTATTTTTGGGAGAAAAAAAAATGTTACATTCGAAAAAAAAAGTGTTACATTTGAAAAAAGAGTGTTACATTTCTTTTATAAAAAGTGTTACATTAATGTAGTTGTCTATATTTATGCTATCTTTTAATCTATTGCATCAAATTTGTGGTACATTTTTGAAACAAAAAAAGTGTTACATTTGAAAAACAAAAGTATTACATTTCGTTATACTAAGTGTTACTTTTGTTGAAGAAAAAAAAGTTGGGGTGGCAAAAAAAAAAAAAACTCAAAAAAAAAAACTAAAAAAAAAATGGTCGGCTCGGGCTCGGCTCCGTTGTACGCCGTACAACGGATGTACAGGAGACCGGCTCTTATTTTTTAGTGCGGTGAACCATTGTCTCTTGGTTTTTTTTTTTTTTTTTTTTTAAACTTTTTCTCTTCATAATCGATACAAGATTTCAGTTTTTCTAATTGGCTTTTTCTTCTTCCTAACCAATATGGGATTTTAGTAATCTCTTCCTTGCTAATTGAAGTGAGATGTTGGCAATATGGTAATTTTCTATCAAATTATTTCTTGACCTAGATTCCCTAAAGTCTCAACAAATTCTAAGAAACACATGTTTTTGTCAATCTTTTCTTCTCATTTTTTGTCATCAGTAAGGCCTAGCGGGTAACCCGTGCTCTGCACGGGAAATCAATACTATATCTTAAAAAAAAATATTTTAACTATAGTTAACTAATATAGTAATCATCATTTAAATTAATACTAATACTAATAATAATTAATCTATATGATTACTATTATTATAATAACTATTAGTATAACTAACTAATATTATTGATAGTAATAGTTAATATATATTAATAGCAATAATTAATCTATATAATAATAATTATTATAATTATTATAATTATTAGAATAAACTAATACTGTTAATAGTTAATTTATATAGTAACTATTATGATTAATTAATATTACAAATTAAAAATTTAACTTATATAATAACTATTATAATTAACTAATTCTAATAATAGTAATAGTTTACGTATATAGTCTATTATATAGTTAACTAATACTATTAATAGTAAAAACTAACTTATAAAGCAACTATTATAGTTAACTAATACTATTAATAGTAATTTGCTTCAAAAAAATACTATTAATAGTAATAATTAACTTATATAGTAACTATTATAGTTAACTAATACTATTAATAGTAATATTTAACTTGTATAGTAACTACTATTGTTAACTAATATTATTAATAGTAATAGTTAACTTATACTATTAATAGTAATGGTTAACTTATACTATTAATAGTAATAGCAACTCATATAATTACTAATAGTATTAGCTAAGAATGAAATATCAAAAGTCATTACATTTTAGGATGATGTTAATGTGACTTCTCCAAATTCAAGCTTTTACTAAAACTTGTACATATATCAAACCCACAACCCTCCTCACCAACTTTAATATATATATATATATATATATATATATATATATATATATATATATATATATATATATATAAGATATTCCTCACTAAGAGTTCCCCTTCACATGACAAATATTTCTCGCACCTTTAGTCCCTAGAAGAATCAGGCTCTTTCTTTTATACACATTTCATATATATTGGTACCCAAAGGATGTCAATAGTCGCAGAAAAAGCATATTTAACAATCTCACTAGTAACACAGTTTACATTCAATGTGGTTTTCACAGTCTCATCATGATGTTTGAAGGGTATACTTTTAACAACTTAAATATGTAACATCTTCTTGTTTCCTACTTTGATCTCTCCATGTTGTCCCTTCTATCTTAATGTTTCAAATATAGCTCTTGCAAATACGCATTAAATAATACTATCTACCGGAAAAAATATTTCTCGTTAATTTTACAAGAGTTACAAAGAAAAACTCTCAATTCAATGTGCTTTCATTAACAAAAATCAAATTAGTAGTTTCATATGATGTAAAAACAATAACATCATAAGAAACATGTACGACATGATAATTTCACAAGTTGCATTGTAAAAGTTAGCAAATTAATGTTACCATTAGGAAATCATCTAGACCACTTGGCATTTGAGTCCTTAACAAGAGACTGCACTCAACAAGTCATCTGAATTGATTTGAAATTATCGCTAATATGGGTCAAGATGATGTTGAAAGTAACTAGGCCCCTCATGGTTTTACGTCAACTCAAATTAATACTAATATAAGAAATCGTGATATTATAAGCACATCTCTTATGAAAAAACACAACTTCATCATCAATAAAGTAATTTTTGATAAACGTAAATAGATGACAGATTAATGACAAAATTAATGCGCCAATCCAAGAACATTGTTCGCGAAATAAGCAATGAATTCGAGCCCAAGTTCTCACCTTAAACCCTTCACTCATGTCCACACATCAGAATATATATTGCCCTAAAGCCGTTCACCCAAATAATGTACGCCCCAAAGTACCTCTTCTACCTACCCTAACCTCCTCCCCATTCCCTCATTCAAACACTAACTCACACACTTTCTATCTAACACACACACACACACTCTCTCTCTCTCTCTCTCTCTTCAACCTAAGCCTCCTTTTCACTCCGGCTCCCGCTCTAGCATATTTTTCTTCGTCCTGCTATAGCTGCCGCATCCACTAGTATCTAGCCACCATCCTCACCAGTGTCGCTAGCCTCTCCAACAAGATTCACCATTTTCGTCCATTGCAGTTGATGTCATTGAACTTATCTTCGATCCATACTCTCAAATCCCTCTTATCTCCGGTCTCATCCCTTACCCTACTGCATCTTAACCACACATATGACACCATTTCATCGATTCTCCTTCTCTGACGGTCATCACCCCCACCTCACCAACCTCCTTCCATCTCCCTTTGTTTTCTCCTTTGTATTTGCCAGATTTAGAGGATTTATCATATTTGGATCTCCCTCCCATTAGATCCGACCTCGTCTTCATCAAATCTATCTCTAGATCTGGTTGGATGACTGGTTCTATGGCCACTTCTAACATCTTTGCAAAACAAACAACATTCGCCCAAATTTTGGTGTTTTGAATTGGGTTGAAAAATTTGGTTTGAGACTTGTGTGTCAGAGTGTACTTTGCTTTTTGAGACTTGTGTCTCAGCCCATTTTTTCCAGTTAAGACTTGCACCTCAATTTTTTTCGTTTTAGATATGCGTCTCAAACTATTTTTTTCATACGAGACATGTGTGTCAAAAAAAAAAAAATTGGTTTTTGTCTCAATCTTGTCATCTTTTTCATTCTAAAAAACAATGAATATTGTATTTTTGCTTTGAGAACAGAGTCTCAATTTTTTATGCATGGGACATGATTATCAGAGTTTTATACCTCTGAGAAATGACTCTAAAAAATTTCATCTATGAGACGTGACTCTCAGAGTGGGACGGTTGCCTTAGATGTAACGTGTGTTTTTTCAAGAGTTCATAATATTTCTGTCTCAAGAACCTTAGGCAATTACAAAAATTCTAACAAAATATTAAAATACTCCCTTTGTCCCGGAATGATTGTCCCATATTTACTTTTTATGGTCAACTTAAATGAACTTTGACCAAACATTGATGTTGATCTACACATTCCAGTGAAATTCTAAAAATTGTAATCTACAAATCATTAAGTGATTTATCAATAACAATTTTTTAAATTTCATTGTATCTTTAGATTGACACCAATGCTTGGTCAAAGTTTATATAAATTGATCAGAAAAAGTCAAAATGAGACTATTTTTCTGGGACAGAGCGGGCGAGTATTAATGTTAAATCAAAGGGACTGAGCGAAATCTATATATATTAAAAGTCAAGGTAGAGTCTTTAGGAGGTGCCATGGGGACAAGTTTTTGGTAACTCTTGCTTTTGGTGGTGCCACATCATCCATAGCATTTTAATTATGTGACTTTTTATTTTTCTCTTATTAGCTAATAGTATTAATTAATTATAATAGTTACTATATTAGTTAACTATTACTATTAATAGTATTAGTTTATTATAATAGTTAACTATATAAGATAACTATTACTATTAATAGTATAAGTTAAGTATAATAGTTACTATAAAGGGTAACTATTACTATTAATAGTATTAGTTAACTATAATAGTTAACTATATAAGATAACTATTACTATTAATAGCATTAGTTAAATGTACAAGTTATTATAAAAGATAACTATTACTATTAATAGCATTAGTTAATTGTAATAGTTAATTATATAACATAATTATTACTATTAGTAATATTAGTTAAGTGTAATAGTTACTATATAAAGTAATTATTATTAACAATAATATTAACTAATTAGATAGTTACAATATATTGTAACTATTACTATTATTAGTATTTTGTTTGAAAAAAATTACTATTATTAGTATTAGTTACTATATATAGTAACTATTACTTTTAACTTATTATTTACAATAAAAGTTATTCCCCCCGTCTCAGGGTAAGAGTCATACTTTCTATTTTGATACATTCTAGAGTAAGAGTCTTTTTCCTAAAATGGCAAAAAAAAAATTACTTTTCATCCCGCTCATTCTCTCTCATACTTTACTTTTATACTCACAACATCAATCAATTTACTATTCCCTCCCACTCATTCTCTCTCTTACTTTACTTTACACTCACAACACTTAAATCACTTCCACCATTTCTTATTTTCCGTGCTTTTGAGAGATAGGACTCTTACTCTGGGACGATGAGAGTACTACTTAGGTAACTATTATCTTTTAATTTACTATTTAAGCTCATAATTACTATAATGTTAACTATAATTAAAACATTATTTTCTCAATCGATCAAGAGTAAAAATTGACATCATTATGGGACAAACGAAATAAATTTTTAAGAAATTTATAAAGTTATTCTTAACCGATAGTATTAACCAATCTTAATATCTATTTTATATTATAGTAACTAAAACTATTTCCATTATTATTAAAAAATTATAAGTAAATTTATATATATAACTTTAAATTTATTTATATTTATTTAAAATATTTAATAATTATATAATGTAATTATACTAGTAATCGTGCCCGTGCCGGTGGCACGGAGACAGTACAGGCACGATTTAAGTACAAACACGATAACAGTACATATTCAAGTGACTTCACTGGCAAAAACATCTATTTATGCAAAAAAAACAATCAAGTGTCAACCAACGAAATCAAGGAGGAGAGAAAAAAATCAATTCAATCTTATTCCCCCACCCCCAACCCAAAACCTGTAACCCCCAACAATCTTCTATTCTTACCCAACTTCCAAATCTATGTTACTTTGAAAAACAAATCTATGTTACTTTGAAAAACAAAACTTCATCCACAGAAATATATATTCAAATTCATATATTTATCATAAAAAACAATTTATGTCACGGCATAAAATTCATAAAAATCAATCTAAACCCATTTTCATCATTAAATGCTAGCAAAATGTCTAATGATTAAGCAAAACTAATACTCATTACATGATCCGACTACACCATTTGTGACTTCTACCCACCATCTGCGTAAATGCCCTTCAAATTTCTTGCAAACCCATGCATCGGCCAGTGGCCACTATCAGACCGAAGTGAAGAGAGGGGACGATCACTTGAACTGCAAAAATAAAAACAAAATGGAAAACACATGTAAACCAGAACGGCCATAAGCATGAAATATCAACTCTTTTTTTCAAGATGTTAGAGCTCCAAAAGTTAACTGATACTCAAGTGCGGGTAGTTTCCATTGGATCATAAACAAAAAAAATAAGGTACATTACAGTAAGCCAGCAAAGAGCACACATAGATAACAATGTCAAATTACTCAACTACATTATTGAAGCTTTCTCCAACATATTCACCAGCAGCAAGGGACTATAAGAGAAAGTTACAAGGACAGGGAAATTTAGCTCTATCCCGCATGCGTTCCAAATATTTGGTTAGTAGCAATCCTTTTTCATACTATCAACAGAAAGGTTAAAAAAAAATAACAGGCCAAGCAAGTCCTCAAACCACTTATATATTTTATTCATGGGATTAGATGGATTAAAAAACAGGGTGGCTGAAGGAGATAGCCTCTAAAATTATTGGAGTGTCAACAGGTAGTCAAGATGAAGTAGCAGCGACAACGATAAAAAAAAAATCAAAAATACATCAAATTAAAAGATACGATCTTTGAAGTCAAGAGCGAACACCGAACACTAAAATACTAATCTATCCGTTCCAAAATGAATACCCAAAAAATTACCACTCCTGATCACTAAAATACTACTCCCTCCATCTCAAAATGAATACCCCAAAATTATCACTCTGATCACTATAATACTTCTCCGTCCGTCCCAAAATGAATATCCAAAAAATTATCACTCTTGATCAAGTTTTTTTTTTTCCTAATCTAAAAAACAATTCTCTTTGAACTAAATTGAAGTCTAACCTTTTGTAAGATGGAATTCGGCAAAATCTCAGCCGGAAAGACCAATTTTTTTCAAGATAGTGCTAAAGATTGAGATCACCAATTGCCCCCTTTTTTTCCTTCTCTGTGCTCACTGTAGACGCACAAAAACAATTGATAATAATAATTAAAAAAACGATCAGCATCTCTAGAGCAGGCAATAATATGTAAGTAGTAACCTTGGCGGAGCTTCAACATTGCTTGTGGAGACAGGGGTTGTCTTTGGGGCCTCTGCACAACTGAAAAGGTAGCCAATAGAACTCTGTCCTCCACCACTAACCTAACAACTCCCATCACCATTTAACTATGGAGAAATGAGCAGAAAAACACATGTATCCAAACTCAGTATATTTCTTTATTCCTGTAGTTTGGCAACTATCAACGGAAAGCAACAAACAAAAAATGTACCAGGTATGAAAACAGACAAAAAGAGATTACAATATCTTGGAGAGTTTGTAGGGAGCAGAGGCGGTGTGACCTTAGCAACGGTGTGACCTTAGCAACATGGAGTAGAGGGAGTCAGCCTTAAATTCCTTCAAAAGGCTCAACAGTTTCCCCCCACCCTTTGGGATGGTAACCCTATTAGCCAATGTCGTAGGATCATAGAGGATTTTCGAAAGGGATGCCACTAATAACAATATTAACAAAGCCATCATATTTGGGTAGTCTCCATCAAGAACCTAAACAATACTCATGTCTCTCATACAGTCATACTTCTTCAAAAGTTGCTACAAACACACTGAAGTATCCACCGTATTTTTCCATTAGAAATGTAGTCGTAACCTGAATGCACACAACTGTCGATTTCCCAAACCCATAGCATAACAACTCAAAAAGGCAACAATTAGACCGCTCTACCGACTACAATCAAGACCCCAATTGTATACATTTTGTGAGTATATATGACAACCAAGAAAACCATGAAGACATGGGAGGAGGGTGGCCAGAGGCCGCCATCCAGGCCAACGAAAACAAAAAAAAAAAAAAAAAAAAAAAAAAAAAAATCCTATATTCATCATCTGCAAACCCTACCCACCTCCGAAAACAAAAAAGCTTGTAAAGGTATTGGATTCAAAATGCTTAAATAATAGGCATTTAGACAAACACTTATGTCATTACAAACATTAAGCTCTTAAGCTGGTAAGTTAAAAAAGAAAAAAGATGAAATTTACATAAAGAGATGCCTTGACAAAATCTTAAGCCGCAAAGTATAAAAATACATACTAATAACAAATTTGGGTAGACTCAACTCCTTACAATCATTAACCAAAACTTACTAAGATTTTGACTGATAACCCCGCAATCTGATGAATCAAAGTGTAAGCGAAATAGGGACAGGGGGAGATGCCTTTGAACTTTGTGTGTGTGTGTGTGTGTGTGTGATAGTACAATAACAAATTGGGCAGATTTAACCAGAAAATTCATAAAATCAGAGACCCCATCAATTAAATGTTGGCAAAAAAAAAAAAGAGATGAAACCCATAAACTAAATGTTGGGCATACACACAAACAGGCAGGTGAGGTGGAGGAGAAACGTCCGGAGAAGATGGTCGGAGAACGGGGATTAACAACAGGAAAAAGAGGAATCAGAAGAGGAAGGGAATTTTCCCCGACTGAAAAGCGTAATTGGGTTTGACGGAGGGAGTTGGAGAGCTCGAAGAACGGCAAAGGTTAACGTCTGATGAGGCGGATTTTACACATTTAATTCCTAGGACTATATGAGCTTAAATGATAATTTTTATGTATTTTAGAGAGTTTATTTGGAATTTTAGGCAATTATGTAATTTTGAGGTTTAATTATAATTTGGGGTTTATTTTAGTATTTTTACCCAAATTAAGTATTTTATTAGTCAAAAGAAATCACAAAAATAATGAGAAGAATCAAAGCCCAAAATTCATATTGAAGATGGAGTACTTGATCAAGAATTAAATTAAAGATTGAGGGAAAGTATGAATAGTTGACCCAAGAAGTTAAGAAAACCAAAGCCAACAGCAAGCTCAAGCCAATTATCATTTAAGAGGATCAAGGGAAGAGGCCCAGTTTTCAAACCATGTGAAGCCCAATACAACATCAACAACAAGGTGGCCCAAGACCAATGCCAGCGAGGCCCAGCAAACCGGCCCAATTCACGTGGAGGGAGAGAGCTTACTGCACGTATGAGTCACTCGTGAGCACGAGTTGCATGACTCGTGTGAGCCAGCGCGACTCATGAACGGCCGGAAGAAAACGTACCTACCAGGTGCGCTTTTGGCGATTCTTGGTGCGTGCGTGGAGCGTCCCGGCGCATGAGCGGCGGAGTGTGAGACTGGGAGCGCGTCCCAGCGCGTGTCACCGGCCTTTTTACCCTATTTTTTCATATTTTTGTTATTTTCTTTATTTCTTTTAATTCCTTATTAGTTTAGGATTTGTTTTAGGTATTTAAACTAGTTTTCTTTCTTGTTTTTCAGGGAGACTTCAACAATATTTTAGATCTTGAACGACATAAACCGACCTAGTAGATGGGAACCCGGACGAGAGGCCCAGCGTACCTAATGGACCTATACCGAGAGGCCCACTCACAAGCCCATGTTTATAGGTCGACATCAGTGAGGCCGAGCAGGCAGTCCTTGCCTAGGCAGGGTCCGAGAAGCCTAATCCTTAGCCGGCCTCTATGACGAGCCGAGTTAGATGACGGGCCGACTTGTATCGTAAACCTCCCATTATCATTGGGAAACCTCATACAGAGTTATATTACAACTCTAAAATTAAGAGTCCTTATCTGAACCAAGATAACTCTCCTATCAGATAACAGGATATCATCCATCCTTATCAGGAGTCTATCTCCAAGGAATATGAGTCCTACATCACCACGGGCTTCCTGGCTTTCCTATCAAGTCAGAACTCATACACCCGCGCCTATAAAAACAGGTCCTCTACACAAGAAACGGGTAATGAACTCTTTGGCTCTAATCTAGTCAATTGATTCTCTATTTCTAATCACCCATATCCTTATTCTTACACCGGAGGGCCTTCGCCGGTGAAGCCCCGGTGTAGTTTACGTTTGGTTCGTGTGTGCAGGTTCGGCCATCAAGAACTGTTGCTGGAATTATCCGACCCGTTAGACGAAGGCTGATCCAACCAGATTTTGGCGTCATCACTTTGGTTCCATTGCCGGGAAATCGATTGATCAGTTCTTTAGTCAGACAATTCCAAGATCATGGTCGGAGAATTAGTTGACGGGCGAGAGGCCACCCCTTCTAAAGAAACCACAAGGGATGCACCGCCCCCCGACAACACAAACACTGCTGCACAGAACCAGAGGCTCCCACCTACGGCACCCGCACAAGGGGGAGGGATGCATACCCGCTCAAAGGGTCCGGCCCCCAATGTTGTTAACCAATACGGGCGTCGCCGACGGACAGGATCCCGCAATAATGGGGAAGGACCATCACAACCGCCGCCACTGGACAAAAGAGCGTTGCTTCAACAGAACGTTCACACACTCCAACAGCTGGCCGAAGCCCAGCGGGCCCTGTTAGATCTTGACCCCGAAAATTCCATGGCTAACCTACTTCAGCCATCTGGAATGAGGGGGACAAATCTGGACGACAGAGTGAGCAGAAGGGATCCCCTACAAAATTGTAGACGGGATATGCCTCCCCGGAGCCGAGTAAGTCGCCCAGACGGACAGTTAGGAAGACCCAATCTAGATGAAGATCTGAGGGACCGCATTAATCGCCGTCGGGAAGAACAAGAAGATGAATCCCCTGGAGTGAGAATTGTAGGGGAAAGACGTCGTGGGGACGCCCGACGTCATTCGCCTCTCAGACTAGATCCACCAAGGCGCACCCCACCCCGGCAAGATCCGCCCCGGCACACTCCACCTCGCCGTACTCCTTCAAGGCATCGCCTTGAACCGATCCAAGGTGCAAGAGGATGCCGTGATCGAAGCATAGTAAGTTCCAGTCATACCTCGGCATTCAGCACAAGGGACATTGTTGACCTTAGAAAGAGACTCAACAACATTGAGATGATGAATCAGGGGCACAGGAAACCCAATAATGATTACGATGCCATGCACCCTTTCGCGCAGAGGATTAAGGATGCACCACCTAATCCACAGTTAAAGCTCCCACATCTAGACAAATACTCCGGCAACGCCGACGCTCTGGATCACATCCAAGCCTTTGAGGCCACCATGGCCCTAGTGTCCAATCAGGATGACGTGCTGTGCAAGGCCTTTGCAAGCACCTTAACAAAGGCAGCTCGGTCCTGGTTCATGGACCTTAAGAAAAGTAGCATCAATTCCTTTGCCAGGTTGAAATCACAATTTCTGGAATATTTTGCTACTGCTGGTGCTAGAAAGAAAAGGTTGTCTGACCTAGCCAACATGGTCCAGAGCAAGAATGAGTCCACCCTGAGTTTCTACAACTGGTTTAGGGATCTTGCCGACTCAATAGAGGAACGCCTGACCGACAGGGAGATAATTGTATGCTTCACGAATGGTCATAGATCAGAGCAGCTAACTTATGAATTGTCGGTCAGAGAGCCCCTCACCAAAGCCGAGTTGTACCACGTTGCTTATGCTACGGCCATCACCGAGGAGAAGAAAAAGACGTTATATGGTCATAAGGAACGAGACCGAGATCATGACAAGTCACATAACGGGAACTCTTCCCAGGGGACCAACGGGGGAAACGGCAAGGGCAAAAACAGGACCAGGGGGACCGAGACATTCACCACATTCAATAAACCGATCTCTGAGATCATGAATCTGGTGGATCTCCCCAACCCCAAGCCTCTAAAAGACAACCCGAAATACCCAAGGGATACCACAAAGTATTGCTCCTATCACAGAGATAACGGTCACGACACCGAGAACTGTTTTGCCCTGAAGAAGATTCTGCAGAAATGGGCGGACCAAGGCAAGCTCAATCAGTTCATGACCAAGGACAATAAACGCCCAAGGGAAGAAGACAAAAACAATGATCAGGTCGACAGGCCACCTCGGGCTAGGTTGATAGGCGTGATCCGAGAGGAAATTCCATCCAACAAGAAACTCAAGGAGCAGATTTACGAGCTAAGTAAAGTCTTCCACATCCCTCCCTGGATCCATGAGAGGGAGGAAGTGATCAGTTTTTCTCCGAATGAATTGGCGGGAAACCGTGCAATGAGAGAACAACCATTAGTCATCACAGGCCGCATTGATAACTGCGAGTCGGACAGACTCCTCATAGACTCCGGAGCGGCCAAGGATGTGCTATATTATCGCACCTTTAAAGAGATGGAACTTCCTGATACAATGCTGACCCCGTATAATGGAAGGCTAGAAGGGTTCACTAATCATAAGGCCGATGCCAAAGGAACCATTGACTTACTCCTGGAAGTCGGCACTCACCCCTATAAAACCTCGGCCATGGTCACCTTCATAGTCATGGATCTAGACAGTGATTACCATGCTATCCTAGGTGCACCCAGTCAAGGAAAGTTGGGACTTGTTGCTTCCCTCCCTCACCAAAGGGTGAAGTTCCCCACCCCGGCTGGAATCGGGTGCGTCCCAGGGTCACCGAAAGATTTTTTGGAGCACGTGATGAAGTCCAGGAAAGCAAAGGCCAAAATGGAAATTGATACTCCTGATAAAAGAATCACGGTTTCAAAATCAACCACGGTCACAACCTCAACGCCACATATCGGTGTTATATTGGCGTACATTGAAGATGAACCTGACGAGTGGGTTATTCCTGACAACGACACCCCAACTAGGGACGAGGTTACCTACGGTTTAGACGGCTTTGGCTGCATCTCGATGAACACAGCTACGGACAACTGGGCTCTCGCCGTTGTCCCTAGCTCGGGGGCCACACAGCCGACTGATATGGAAACCGAGATCGAGAAAATGTTGGACATGGAAAACCTAAGTTTGGAAGGGGAAGACAAGGAAAAGGTCAAGCAGATCATTGTCGAGACCCTAGAGTTCAGAGACGGCCCCGAACTTAAACCAGTGGATCAGTTAGACGAGGTCGTCATCAACCCAGACTATCCAGATCAAAAAGTGAAGATTGGGAAGCAACTCTCCCAACAAGAACGAGAAGAGCTCGTTTCCCTACTCCAAAACAATTTGGACGTATTTGCTTGGAAAGTAGATGACATGGTAAGAGTGAAGGAAGCTGTTGCTCTCCACAAACTGGAAGTCGACAAGTTCTTCAAACCGGTCAAGCAGACAAGACGAGTTTTCTCTACCGACAAGGAAAAAGCAATTGAGACCGAGGTCGACAAACTCCTCAAAGTCGGCATCATAAGAGAGGCAACTTACCCTGAGTGGCTTGCAAACGTCGTCATGGTAAAGAAGCACAATGGCAAATGGAGGATGTGCGTTGACTTTACGGACCTGAACAAGGCCTGTCCCAAGGATAGCTATCCCCTCCCCAGGATTGACAAGCTCGTAGACTCCATTGCCGGCCATCAAACCCTCAGTTTCTTGGACGCCTACTCTGGCTATCATCAAGTCAAAATGGCAGAGGACGACATAGAAAAGACGGCTTTTCAAGCTGCAGGCGGCGTATACTGCTACGTCATGATGCCTTTCGGCTTAAAGAATGCAGGAGCCACGTATCAGAGGATGGTGAACAAGGTCTTCAAATCTCAGATAGGCCGGAATATGGAGGCCTACATTGATGACATGGTGATCAAGACCAAGATCGGCAGCCATATACCAGATCTGGAGGAAACCATTAACAACTTAAAAGCTAACGATATGAAGCTCAACCCTAGCAAGTGCGTCTTCGGGTTACAGCGGGCAAGTTTCTAGGTTTTATGGTTTCTCAGCGAGGCATCGAGGCTAATCCAGAAAAGATCCAAGCCTTGATCGATATGAGGGAGCCGACTTGTATTAAAGAGATTCAAAGGTTGAATGGGAGAGTAGCAGCACTCGGTAGGTTTATTGCTAAATCAGCAGAAAAGTCCCTCCCCTTCTTCAAAGCCTTGAAGGGAACCAAGGATTTGGCTTGGACGCCAGAGTGTTCGACCTCGTTCCAGCAACTGAAAGACTACCTCGGCTCTCCACCCCTACTTAGTAGCCCGGTCATGGGTGAGACATTGTACGTTTTCTTAGCTGCAACCGACCGAGCCGTAGCAGCCGTGCTAGTCAGGGAAGAAGGCGGTATCCAGAAGCCGGTCTACTACGTCAGCAAAGAACTGTCGAATACCGAGAGCAGGTACTTCAATGCCGAGAAAATTGCTTATGCCTTGGTAATTGCAGCCTGAAAACTACGAGCTTACTTCTCGGCTCATCCCATCACGGTCTATACCAATGCTCCTCTTAGAAAAATACTTCACAAGATGGACAGCTCAGGACGCCTACTTAACTGGTCGATCGAACTGACCGAGTTCGATATAACCTACAAGCCAAGGAAGACTCTTCTGGCCCAACCTCTTGCTGACTTCTTAGTCGAGACCGCCTTTACAAGTGAACATACGGCGACCACCCGAAAAAGGAAGTTCCCTATGGATAGAGAGCCCTTGGAAGAACTACCGCCCAACTGTTGGGTCCTATACACCGACGGGTCAACTACCCAAGGAAGAAGCGGCGCCGGGGTCTACTTGACTAGCCCTGCCGGTGAGCATGTTGCACGTGATTTTATCAGGTTCAAGTTCCCTGCCTCAAATAATCAGGCTGAATATGAAGCCCTAATCCTGGGACTTGAAAGAGCCAAGTTCTTTGGCGCAACAAGACTGGTAGCATACACACGACTCCCAACTGGTGGTGAACCAAGTTAAAGGGGAATACAACACCGAAAACCACATGCTGACCAAATACAAAGACCTCGTCCTAAACTTGACAAAGAACTTTGAGTTCTGAGATATACGACAAGTCGGTAGAGAATACAACCTGGAAGCCGATCTACTTTCAAAGATGGCAACAGCTGAGGACGAGGACCCCCTGATCATTTACACCGACAAGCCTGCCTATGAAAGACTGGAGATTTTGCTCCTAGATGACGAGGAAAGGACATGGATTGACGACTACAAGGACTACTTGGAAAAGGGAAAACTTCCCGAGGACGAGTTAGAGGCCAAATCGATCAAAAAGAAGACGGTAAGATACATGGTCTGGAATGGCATCCTGTACAGAAGGTCATTCTCTAGACCTCTCCTAAGATGTGTTGCGCCAAAAAGCACCGAGGGACTCCTCGCTGAGGTACATGGGGGAGTTTGTGGAGGACACCCGGGGGCCAGAACCCTTGCCGACAAAATCATCACACTTGGCTACTATTGGCCGAACATGAGGGAGGATGCCCAAGCCTACGTAAAAAGGTGTGACAAATGTCAACGCTACTCCGACCTACCCAAAGTACCTGCCGTAGAGCAAAGCTTGGTCATACCGACATGGCCATTCGACATGTGGGGAGTCAACATCATTGGACCATTTCCACTAGCCAAAGGGAGCAACAAATATGCAATTGTGGTGGTCGATTACTTCACAAAGTGGGTAGAGGCGAAACCGCTAGCAAAGATCACTGAAGAGAACGCCATCAACTTCATCCATGACTACATATGGTGCCGTTTTGGCGTACCGCACACTATAGTGACAGACAATGGCCTACAATTCTCTGATGCCTTCACCGAGGAGTTGAATAGGTTGGGAGTCAAACACAAGAAGTCGTCAGTCAGCCATCCTCAAGGCAATGGACAAGCCGAGGCCGCCAACAAAATTGTCTTAAAAGCACTCACCAAGAATTTGGAAGGCAGTCAAGGAAAGTGGCTAGACGAACTCCCCCTAGCTCTATGGGCCGTCCGTACAACCACTCGGGGGCCAACTGGGGAGACACCCTTTGCTATGACTTATGGTTCAGAAGCGATGGCACCAGCCGAAATGGCCTTGCCAACTTTCAGAGTAACCAACTATGACGAGGTCATCAATGAGTACAACCGACTACTGGACCTAGACCTAGTCGACGAAAAAAGGGTGACCGCCTAACTCAGAATGATCAATTACAAGCAAAGAACCGAGGCCTACCATGATAGCAAGGTAAAAAAGAGAACCTTTGAAGTCGGTGACTGGGTACTCATAAAGATTGAGTCGACACACCTGAAGTCACAACAGAATAAGCTCTCGCCAAACTGGGAAGGCCCTTACGTCATCACCTACATTATACGGGAAGGGACCTACATGCTCAAAACTCCGAAAGGAAAAGAGCTTAAGCACCCATGGCATTCCGAACACTTGAGAAAGTACTATCAGTAGCATCTCGGTTAGCTATTTGTTCCTTTTATCAGATTTTCAGTTTTAGATTCTATAGTTGATATCTAGCTATCTTAGTTTGATTTTATCAATAAAATTTCCTTTATTTTCATTTACATCAAAGCTTTGACTACAGTGCATAACACGGTCTTAGCGTTATTTACAACGCCGAGATCATCTAACGAAGTCGATGAGCACACTTAAAAGCATGACTTCTAAAGCCTGGTTTCAATAACTAGCAACCTAACGAAGTCGATGAGCACACTTAAAGCATGACTTCTAAAGCCTAGTTCCAACAACTAGCATATAAGACGACTTGAGTTAATCCTAACGGTCAGACAACGTATCAAACCCAAACACTAGACGTTCGTCGGAACTCAATGGTAGACCACCTCGGTCGGAACATATAAAGCTTATTATGGTTTTCCACTTGGTGAGTAACCACGGCCTACAAACGTAGCCCGAACTGGCTATCGCATCTCGTCACATCAGATCGTTGAGACATCTCAAACCGAGATAAAATAAACGAATTAATAATGAGAAAGTACTTAACTGAACAGGTTAAACAAAGGCTAAAACGCCTCAAACCGAGGTTCTCAAAACAAGTGTTTACGCCCCCCAGCAAACACTGGGTCCAGGCCTACGAATACTTTGGGACATACAAAAAGTGTTTAAAACTCCCCCGGATGACGTTGGGCAGAGTGAGACAAGTGCTAAATACAACTGTTCCAAGCCAAACCGGCTTTACAAACTGAAACATTAAGTCGTCAGATCAATCCACACCGGCACGGGCCTCATCCTCGGTTCGCTCCAGCAATTTCTCAAAGTTATCAGGCGCCAGCTCCGGAGGTTCCCAGACGGGCCTGTTGGCCTTGCTATCCATCGCCTTGATAACCCTGAGACTTCCTTCAGAGAACGGAATGAGAGAATGCGCGGCCCGCGCCTCAACACTGTAAGCGTCCTGATGATAGAGACGAGCACACTTCTCCAATGGTACATCAACTTCGGGATCGATATAAAGGAGACGAGTTAAATTGGACCAGGCATCATTGTATATCGTGCCGACTCTATCACTCAGGTCTGCCCTGAATTGGGGCCCGCTCTTATAAGCCTCCACGGCCGCCTTCTCTTTAATCGCCACATTCTCCTCCAGACGAGCATACTGGTCTTCCAACAAAGCAAGCTTCTCCTCAATGGTAGCCTTTTCTCCCGCCAACGTCTCGGTACGCTTGCTCTCATCCTCGAGCTCATTTTTCGTGGCTAGCAGAGACTCCTTCAGCTTTGAGACTTCTTCCTGAGACTGGCGATATGACGCGTCAAGAAAAGATTTTTCTTTCTCTAAGCTAACTGCTTTTTCGTTAAGATCGTCAATGGAGCCTTTAAGCCTAGACACCTCGGCTTCTGTCTCCTTCAAGGACTCGTAGGCGTGCCGATACATGGTGTAATCGGTTTGGGCAAGAGATGCAAGCTACAAAAAAGAAAGAAGAAATAAATAACGACATAGAGCAGAAAGAGAATGGGATAGCCAGGAGCTTTACCTCGCTAAGGAGTAAGCCTTTGCGGTTCAACATTTGCTGGGACGTGGGTTTCTCAGCAATCAACTGCTCAATGGTATCCACATTCATGGCCCGCTTTATCACCGGACCGCCCTTCTTCAGAACAAGGCCCGAACGAACCGACACGTCCAGACCCGACAGAATAGGGACACCACCAAACCTCTCTACCCAACTCTTCACCTCATCGTCAGGCAAAGCCGGGCTGAAAGCAGAATCATGAGCAGAGGGAGTTGCCTTTTTCGAAGCTCGAACCTCCCTGACCTCCTCCCTGGATCTTTTCTGACCGTGATGGGCACCCCCACTATCCGACTCAATCACAACGCGCGTATCCTGGCCGTGACTCTGAGACAGACTATCGTGAGCAGCCTCTTCGGTCTCGGGGACCACCACGTCGGCCCCCTCTCCAACTTCCCCAACATAGCGGTCTGACATAGGCACCGCGGAATCATCTTTGTTCTGAAGCAGCCTCTGCCTATCTTCCATGTCATCATGACGCTTCTCTAAGGCGGCAGCTTTAGACCGTTGCTTCTTCAACCTCGCTGCCTGAACAGGGTCAAGTTCCTCCAACTCGATCTCGGCAACTTGCTCCATAGTCAAAACTGCACAAAACACCAAGATTAGACCGAGACGAGGCATCAAAGATCAGGGGAAAAAAGGCAAGGTTAGATAATTACATCCTATAGTATCTTCAGTCTTAAGGCAAATGTTGTTTTGCTCCTGGCAACGAACACAGTCACGAAGGAAAACAAAATTGGGATGGACGATCCAATCCGGGAACCTATTTCCCCTCAGAACGCTAACCTTAGGGACGACCCCATCAAGGGGACCCTTCATCAACCCGGCCTGAACATAATAGCGGGGATCTTTCTCCAGTTCATTCCAATCCAAAGTACCTAAGTTGGAAAACTCCTCAAGTTTAGCGATCAGCCTATCGCTCCATTCAGACTTGTGGACCTTATGAGGACGGGATGGTGCGTATTCGGGGACGGCAAACTCCCAACCAAAATGGGACTCGACTTTAATTACATGGGAATTCCACCCCGACACCTTGCTGACTGTGCCAGAAATTGGGGTGATAATCTTGGGTTTGGAGGGATCGGACTTGATGGTCAATGTTCTCGTAGTCTTGTTGTAACTCACGTTGAAGAAATGATCGAAAACAGACATACACGGTTCGAAGTTAAGACTGCGACACAAGACAATGAAACTAACCAGGTACCTGACTGCATTAGCACCAATGTGAGCCGGCATCAGTTCCCACGACTCCAGAAATTCGTTAATAAAGGGGTCAAGAGGAAGCCGTAGTCCTAGTTGGAATTGTTTAAAGAAGAACGAGACAACAGCCTGGTCGTAGTAAAAGTTATGGATCTTTTCATCTGTATCTAAAGGAATGGCCTTGCTATAGTACAAACGATATTCCTCTCGATCCACTCCGTACCGAGAATAGAGGGCCTCAATCATTTCTTCACCCGATTTGGGGTGCTTACCCACAACGGGACCTGACTTCCCCGCTTTCCTACTAGTCATCTTAACACTGGCACCTCGTCTTGGCCTGGAAACATCAGTATCGAAGCGATCCACTATCCTATTGGAGGTGCTCTCCCTGGACATACCTGTAGAAGAAGCAGAGGGGTTAGACTCATCGAGAAGCCTTGGAAAGGCCGTATTCCCCCCCGAATCAACTACGGGGACCGAGGAGGTTGCACCCTCAAGACGGGATCGAATCAAGGATTTGTCTTTTACATAAAATAAATAAATATGGTCAAGGACTCTATCCTCGTTATCAAAGACAATCATTTCGGCATCGTCTTCCCCTCTAACCCTCGGGGCATAAAGGCCAGATGGATACCTCAGATCTTCCCTAGGTGACCCCCTCAAGTACAGGATATCCCCCACGGCTAATAACGACAGCATATTCCAATGCCCATTTGATTTAATATAAATCCTATTGTTTCTTTGATAACAACCATACAAGGGATTTACACCCGAAATCAAAGGTCCAGACATTGGGAAGAGGTGAAAGTTCAAGAAATAAAGCTAAGAACAGTGGCGGACGAAGCGGTAAAACCCTCAAAGAAATGCTCGAAACCCCAAATGTGGAAAATCAACAAAAGGAAGGGGGAAGAATACCTTAAAGATGGAAAGAGATCGGAGGGAGCTAGTCGAGGGGCCGCCTTAAGCACTTTAATCGAAGCGGATTGAGGGGAGTCGCTCCAAAATCAGAGTTCTTGTTTGATTCGCCGGCGGCAGCCACACTACGCAGGTGAAGAATCGGAAAGTAAAAATATTTCAAGAGTTTATTGTGAAGTATATATCGTCGGGTCGAAAATTATGGGTCCGGGTTTA
Source organism: Campanula takesimana (assembly GCA_026119855.1). Classification (NCBI taxonomy): domain Eukaryota; kingdom Viridiplantae; phylum Streptophyta; class Magnoliopsida; order Asterales; family Campanulaceae; genus Campanula; species Campanula takesimana. The sequence goes on along the minus strand of JAOWBW010002026.1, from coordinate 59,501 downwards.
AGTTGGACCTGACCCGCGATCCATGGGCAGCACGTACTCCCACTAACTTATCATGATCCACATTTAATGGACCGCGTTTTCGAGGTGACTGTCCCATCACTGGGACACGTGCACCAATCAATACAATGAGAAGACGAACGATTGAAGTGACTCAACCGCCGTTTGAGAAACACAAGCAGACTGCCAATGCTAGATCAACACGTGTCAAGACGAGACCTACAACAAGGATGCCAGTCGGCTTCAAAAATCCCACTTTTTGGATGCCTATATCGACATTAAAGGGTTCAGCACATAGGTGTAGCCGACACCCCTACGACGGACCGACATCCTTAGTGGTATCCAAGAACGGGATGAAACCAAGACGAGGAAAGGTCAAGTCGATGCCGGGCGGTGATTGAAGTTATGGTTGAACGACATGTGCAAATGCTTTCCATGCCGACATGTCAACTGAGATCGGATGATCGGCATTGTTCTATTGCAGCATCGTGTAAAAGATGATGATAATGAAAAGATTCAAGGTCATACAAATCGTAGAGAATTCAAAAACAGAGCAAGGAGAGAGCCCCAATATATATATATATATTCAACAAAAGACCCCCACAGCAAGGCCGGGGGCTTAGCCTGTACAAAAAAGAAAGAGAAAAAAGGTTACTACTATCATTAGGCCAACATGAAGTTATTTATTTTTGGTTCTCTCGGTACAACTTCATCTCTTCCTGGAAAGCTTTGAAGTCTTTTTCTTCTTCTTCGTCCTCTTCATCAACCTTGCTGGAGCTGTTGTCCTCATCATCACTTGAGTCTTCATCACTACCTTCGGCGATGGATTCCTCCCATTCATGATTGCTATCATATGAGTCTTCACCATCCTGACAGTAATCCTCAGGCGAAAGTAAGGAGCCATCAGCAGATTTTTCGTCATTCAGGACAGGTGAGTCCTTCGCGTCATCTGAGGAATCACATTCTTCTGGAAAAGCATTATCATACTCTCTCTTGGCCATGGATAAAGTTTGGGAGAAGGAAATAAGGCAAGAATAATGTGGAAAATTGAAACACAGATTCTCGATTTATAGTACTTAAGATGGAGTTAGTTGAAGGGTAATTAATATTATTCATATGTGGAGTCTAACTAGAGTTTTCCCATTCCAAGAAGAACAATGATTCAATTAGCATTAAATCCTACTGGCATCAGCAAATCAAAGCAATTTTGGCGGCTACAACTGTCACATCAATCAACCAGAAATTAAATACCCAACAATTTCTATTCGGCATGCCGAGATAGAAACTCGGGGGCCACTGAACGACATAAACCGACCTAGTAGATGGGAACCCGGACGAGAGGCCCAGCGTACCTAATGGACCTATACCGAGAGGCCCACTCATAAGCCCATGTTTATAGGTCGACATCAGTGAGGCCGAGCAGGCAGTCCTTGCCTAGGCCGAGTCCGAGAAGCCTAATCCCTAGCCGGCCTCTATGACGAGCCGAGTTAGATGACGGGCCGACTTGCATCGTAAACCTCCCATTATCATTGGGAAACCTCATACAGAGTTATATTACAACTCTAAAATTAAGAGTCCTTATCTGAACCAAGATAACTCTCCTATCAGATAACAGGATATCATCCATCCTTATCAGGAGTCTATCTCCAACGAATATGAGTCCTACATCACCACGGGCTTCCTGGCTTTCCTATCAAGTCAGAACTCATACACCCGCGCCTATAAAAACAGGCCCTCTACACAAGAAATGGGTAATGAACTTTTTGGCTCTAATCTAGTCAATTGATTCTCTATTTCTAATCACCCATATCCTTATTCTTACACCGGAGGGCCTTCGCCGGTGAAGCCCCGGTGTAGTTTACGTTTGGTTCGTGTGTGCAGGTTCGGCCATCAAGAACTGTTGCTGGAATTATCCGACCCGTTAGACGAAGGCTGATCCAACCAGATTTTGGCGTCATCAGATCTAAGTTTTATTTTCTTTGTTCATGGAGTTTTTCAAAGCTTTGGATGAGGAACTAAAATCCAAGCTTTGGGTTTGATTTCTTGAACCCCTTTTATCAATTTGAGGTATTTTTCTTTTCAATCTTTGATCTCTATTCATAATTTTACTTCTGTTTAATCAAGATTTATTGCTAGGGTTTTTAGACTTGATCAATCTAATTGCTCTAGTTAATTTATCTTTAATAGAATTTTCTATGACTGTGCCAGTGTAGAAATTCATAAGTAGCATCTTCATAGTTTATGCATGTGCCATGGTAAATTGTGAAGTAGGTAAAATTACATGATTATCTGTGTGAAATAATCATAGAAAGCATTCTTGATCTTAGTTTCTTGAATCTTGTATCGATTAATATTGAGATCTAGACTGTGCCAGTTAGATTAATTTATTAATTAGGGTTTATAGTGAGCGTACCACTGCTAGTAACTATTCTGAAAGAAGAAACGGAGATTAAAATAGATCTCGTGATCGAGTGAATAGGGTAAAAAGTGAAAAGAGATATCAATGATAATTGAATAATTAGGTGGGGACGGAATCAAATCTGAAGTGCTTTTTAATTATTGTTTTTGCTCATAATTAGTTTCAATTCTTGTTTTAGGATTTAATAATTAAATTATTCCCCCAATCTTGTCAACTGACAATTACGTAAACAGATAACCATTCTTCGTGGATCGATCCTGGACTTATCCCTTTCTATATATATTTTTAGAACTTAGTCCAGGTTTAATTTGTAGGTGTGCGATTTAGCCTATCAAATTTTGACGCCGTTGCCGGGGAACGGTGTTTATTTGTTTACGTTATTATTTTATTTCTTGTTCCTTTTCTTTTAATTTGTTTTTAGTTAGTTTAGTTAGTTAATTTTATTTTTAGTTAATTTTAATTTTGTTATTTGTTTTTAGTGTGGTACCTTTTATGGAGGGTTGACAATCATGGATAAGCGGTTGGTGGATTCTTGCTGTGGGGGTAGTATTCTGAACAAGACCACTGAGGAGGCGAATGAGATTATAGATGAGTTGGCTAAGAGCACTCGGACACATGGCAGGAGGTCAAGTTTCAGACAGGCCAGTGCTGCGAATTCTAGTAGTGGTGTGACAAATAAACTTGAAACAGATGTTGAGGACCTTACGGGGATGATGAGACAATTGTTGATGGGTCTACCACAGAGTCAGCAGTATCAGACTAATCAGCATAATCAGTACAGACCACCATATGGGCAGCAACAGCGGTATCAGAGCACCCCTCCGAGACAGTCTACAGATGATATGATTCACTCCTTAGCACAATCGGTGAGTATGATGAATAGCAACTTCCAACAGTATCAACAGAAGACCGATGCGAGTATTGGTAATCTAGAGAGACAGATTGGTTAGATAGCAGATGCAGTTGGAAGATTAGAGGATAGAGAGGCAGAGAAGGTACATTCTAGAATAGAACTGAACCCTAAGCTGAGTGCATGTGCTATGACTTTGCGCAATGGTAAGGAGATTGGGAAGGAAGTTGTACTGGAGAGGCCAGTGATTGAGAGTGCGCAGGTTGTGACTGAGGAGAAGACCCCGGAGGAGGATAAGAAAGCTACACCAAAACCACCAGTTTTTGAGCCGGATGTTCCATTTCCTGAGGCCTTGAGAGAGCATCGCAAACCGAAGCCTGACAAGGCTATATTTGACACTTTAAAGAGGCTTGAGGTAAACATCCCATTTTTAGACTTATTGCAGACTGTCCCGAGATATGCTAAATTCTTGAAGGAGTTATGTACTTTGAAGAGGGATCAGAAGGCGAGAAGTTAGAAAAAGGTGAAGATGAAAGAGCATGTGTCTGCGGTATATCATAAGAAGATGCCCAAGAAGTGCAGTGATCCGGGTATGTTTGTTATTCCGGTGTCTTTGGGTGATGATTCTGAGCATATAGCCATGCTTGACTTGGGTGCTTCAATCAATGTCATACCTTATGCATTGTTTGAAAAGCTCAAGTTGGGACCTTTACAAGATACTAGGGCGGTGATTCAATTGGCAGATAGATCCAATGCATACCCTAAGGGGAAAGTTGAGGATGTTTTGGTCTGGGTTGGTAAGTTTATATTTCCTGCTGATTTTTATGTGTTGGAGATGGACACGGATCCTAAGGCTCCCATTCTGTTGGAGAGACCATTTATGTCTACGGCTCATACTAAGTTGGATGTGTCTAATGGATCTTTGACTATGGATTTCCATGGGGATTTAATGGAGTTCAACATTTTTGACTCCAAGAAAGTCCCTAAGAATGATGATCATTCATTATGTTTTATGGATGTAGTAGAGCCAAAGGTAGATGATGTGTCCAAGGTTTGTTGTGGGATTGATGATGTGCAAAATGGTTTGAAAATACCAGCGGTAAAACATGGACCAAGAAAGGTGAAGAATCTTCCTAGGATTATATGAGCTTAAATGATAATTTTTATGTATTTAGAGAGTTTATTTGGAATTTTGGGCAATTATGTAATTTTGGGGTTTAATTGTAATTTGAGGGTTATTTTAGCATTTTTATATTTTTACACAAATTAAGTATTTTATTAGTTAAAAGAAATCTAAAAAATGATGAGAAGAATCAAAGCCAAAATTTCGTATTGAAGATGGAGTATTGGATCAAGAATTAAATTAAAGATTGAGGGAAAGTATGAATAGTTGATCCAAGAAGTAGAGAAGACCAAAGCCAACAACAAGCCCAAGCCAATTATCATTTAAGAGGATCAAGGGAAGAGGCACACTTTGCAAACCAGGCGAAGCCCAATCCAGCATCAACAACAAGGTAGCCCAAGACCAATGCCAGTGAGGCCCAGCAAACCGGCCCAATTCGCATGGAGGGAGAGAGCTTACTGCACGTATGAGTCACTCGTGAGCACGAGTTGCACGACTCGTGAGCGCGAGCCAGCGCGACTCGTGAACGGACGGAAGAAAACGCACCTACCAGGTGCGCTTTTGGCGATTCTTGGCGCGTGCGTGGAGCGTCCTGGCGTGTGGGCGGCGGAGTGTGAGACTGGGAGCGCGTCCCAACGCGTGTCACCGGCCTTTTTACCCTATTTACCCTATTTTTATTATTTTCTTTATTTCTTTTAATTCCTTATTAGTTTAGGATTTGTTTTAGGTATTTAAACTAGTTTTCTTTCTTGTTTTTCAGGGAGACTTCAACAATATTTTAGATCTAAGTTTTATTTTCTTTGTTCATGGAGTTTTTCAAAGCTTTGGATGAGGAACTAAAATCCAAGCTTTGGGTTTGATTTCTTGAACCCATTTTTATCAATTTGAGGTATTTTTCTTTTCAATATTTGATCTCTATTCATAATTTTACTTGTATTTAATCTAGATTTATTGCTAGGGTTTTTAGACTTGATCAAATCTAATTGCTCTAGTTAATTTATCTTTGCTAAAATTTTCTATGACTGTGCCAGTGTAGAAATTCATAAGTAGTATCTTCATAGTTTATGCATGTGCCATGGTAAATTTTGAAGTAGGTAAAATTAGATGATTATCTGTGTGAAATAATCATAGAAAGCATTCTTGATTTTAGTTTCTTAAATCTTGAATCGATTAATATTGAGATCTAGACTGTCCCAGTTAGATTAATTTATTAATTAGGGTTTCTAGTGAGTGTGTGTCACTGCTAATAACTATTCTGAAAGAAGAAACATGGATTGAAATAGATCTCATGATCGAGTGAATAGGGTAAAAAGTGAAAAGAGATATCAATGATAATTGAATAATTAGGTGGGGACGGAATCAAATCTGAAGTGCTTTTTTAATTATAGTTTTTGCTCATAATTAGTTTCAATTCTTGTTTTAGGATTTAATAATTAAATTATTCCCCCAATCTTGTCAAGTGACGATTACGTAAACAGATAACCGTTCTTCGTGGATCGATCCTGGACTTATCCCTTGCTATATATTTTTAGAACCTAGTCCAGGTTTAATTTGTAGGTGTGCGATTTAGCCTATCAACGTCGGAGAGAGGAAATTCAGACCGCAATCAAACACCAAGTACTGATTTTTCGATTGGAGAATAAACGATCAATCGTATTTGGTTTTGGGGATAATTCCTGAAGATGGAATTTTTCCCTTTTCTGGTTAATGGGAGGAGACGCGTAGCTAAGAAGAGAAGAAGATAATTAGAAACCGTCGGCTGTGAGCCGTCGGATTGTTTTATGAAAATTGATCTGAACGGATACAATAAAAGAAAGAAAAAAAATAAAATAATGCCAGCCATTAGATCGTGGTAGTTAACATCAAATCCTGACCACTCTTTATGTATTGAGCAAGTCTCCTGTGAGAACAAGGGGATCCGTCTCATGGTAGAGACAGATCATTTTTTACCCATGACCCGGTCTTGCCACGTGGCAACTACCCATTGGCCCTTTTTTTTTTTTTTGAGTTTTTATAAAAAAAAACGTCTTTTCCGTCGTTTACCAAAAGTAATAGTTACCATAACTTAATGTAATGACTGTATACATATAAAGTAACATTGTTCATAAGTAAACGTAACACCTGTTTTACAAAAACAAAAACTCGTTTTACCCATTTTTCCAAATGTAATACTAACTATAATTACGTGTAACCCAAACAATATCTAAATGTAATTATCATTTATACTAAAATGTAATAGTGCTTTTGCAAAAATGTAAAATATTGTGTATTTTGATTTAATTTTTTGAAAGAAAATAACATTTGAAAAGTAACAACTCATATACATGAATGTAATTGTTTGTACAAGTAAATGTAACACTTTAATAAAAGAAATTATAACATATTTCTATAGATAATGTAATACTTTTACATGTAATACTAATCAAGTGTTTTTAGCTCTAAAAATGTAAATGGTTGAATTATTAGTTTTTCTATACATATGTGTTACAATTATGTATAAACACTGTTATATATAAGTAACACGTTCGTTACATTTTAGTTGTAATAAGTATTACTTTTGGCAAACGAAGAAAACATAAAAAAAGCCACTGTTATTTTTTCTGTATATATGGATTACTTTTATGTATACAAACTGTTACATTTAGTTATAGTAACTACTCCCTCCGTCCCATTCAAATTAGGACAAATTTCCATTTTGGGTGTCCCATTCGAATTAACCCAAAAATGGAAATGTTTTATTTAAAGGGACCCACATTCACACTCACAACAACTTTTCACTCATTATTCTCTACCCCACTTTCTCTTTCCTATTTTACTTTTCATACTCACAACACCTACTCCACTAACACTTTTTCCTTAATCCCCGTGCCCAACCCAAAAATCCTAATTCGGGTGGGACAGATGGAGTATTACTTTTGACAAACCGAAAAAAAAAATAAAATTATAAAAATTTTAAAAAAGCAATATATATATATATATATATATATATATATATATATATATTTATGGCCTATGAGAGGCTGCCACGTGGCAGGATCGCCCCCATGGGTCATGGAGCCGGTTCGTGGGTCGGGTCATGGGTCAAAAATGACCCGTCTCTACCATGAGACGGATCCCCTTGTTCTCACCTAAGTTTTTGTCTTATGTATTTTTAAGAAGCAGTTAAAACCTATGTTTAGGCTAAGGGCTTGCTCCTGAGTTTAAAAAAAAGGAGAAAAGGAAAGAAATCTAAAAAAAATCTTTGCAAAGAGTGCTCCAGAGTTTTTTAAAGAAAGAAGTGGAGAGAAAAGAAAGGAAAGTTTGACGTATTTTCCCTCATTTCAAATCAAGTGGGAAGAAATAGAAGGAAAGAAAATCAAATGTTGAAATCTTCTTCCAAAACTCCAATTGTACCCTCCCCTCATATCTCAGGCAACCTCGCACGAAACCCTCTCTGCTCATACCTCTCTTGTGCGCAAACGGCAAAAAAATGATAAACCAAGGTTCGATCAACAAGCGGCTGATGAAACGAAATTCTAAATCTACTGGTGCTTGGTGGGATTGACAAGACCCAATTTTGAAAATAAGATTTTGTTCATACTCAGTGCAAGAGCTATACTATGGTTCAACACTTCTGAAGACCCCATACCAGATGGACCGGGCTCAGAAGATAGACCGGATACTAGCGAACCGGAGTCATTCCAGAACCGGTTCAGTACAAGCAAGTACACTCAACCTCGTCTCCTCTATGGCGACATCGAGGTCTTTCAGACGTTACGAGCCGAGATGAGCTCTCAGACTAGCTCTCATCCCCCTAGGGCCGCCACCTCGGCGAGATCGATATCCTCCTCGGCGAGCCCAGAATAAAGGTAGCATTAATGACATGCATAGAGCCATCCTATCGCATTAAATGCCCAATGGACTTCCTTGTCCACCTACCATGCACGGCGCCGAATACGTCGCATCACGACATCCCTTGGTCAGAGCCTGTCAGGACCGAGGTGCCGACCTATTCCATGACGACGCGTGGCTGGGTTGGTAAAGTCTATAAGCCTTTTTCTACCTCTCTCTCAGGTATGAAGAATAGACCTACACACACTCAAAACACACAGAGAACCCTAATCTTCTCTCCCAAGGCATTCCACGCCTTGTTCTTAGACTTTCAAAAGAATCTTACTCTTACGCCCGAGGGTCTAAGCCGGGATCAAACCCGGCCTTGACCTTGACGGTTTCATTGTCTTTGTTGTGTTAACAAGTGAACCGTTGACTAAAAGCCAGATATTCATCCACTATATTGACCCCGATTTCCGTGGCGTCATCAACTTCAACCATTGCATGCCTCTTGCTTTATTCTCTTAATCGCCTATTTAGGGCACTTAATCACTAATTCAGGTTAGGTTTCCGTATCCTAAAAAGCCTAGGACGTCTTAACCATGCTCACATTTTCTTTTGTTAGATTACAACTGTTTGGCTGCATCGTCAAGATGCTATGTTTATTTGTAATTTTCTGGGGGCACAATTGTAATTTTCTTTTTATTTCCTCCACTTTCATCACAAAACTCAGGAGCATGAGAATGAAAAATTTGGTGTTTCCTCCCATTTCCTTCTTAACTCGGGAGGATATTTAATTCCCTCCCCTCCCTTTCTTTCCCCTCCCCTTCCCTCTAATTCCTTTCCTTTCTCTATTTTAAAAACTCGGGAGTGGACCCTCAAAGGGACCAAGACTGGAGGAGTCGTCGTGGCCTGCCTGTAGGTTCATTATTATTGAACCTTTTTTTCATTTCCTACTTACATATTCCAAACCTTCCAAACAGATCCTTATACTTTCCATTTCCTCTGTGAGAGGTCCGAGCCTTTCCAAGTCCCCCAATTCCGACTACCTTTCCGACCACCGGTTCCTTAAACCTCCTCCACCTCTTCAAATAATCATCGTTTTGTTCTTCTGTGTGCTGTTTTTGTCTGTGTCGGAGAGGGGAAGGTCGTCCGGCCATTACCGAGGCCGGAGAGTAGTTGAGGAAACTGACAACATAATAGACTCACGACGATTGATTGAATGTGGTTAGTTGATTTCTCTTTGTAGTTTCTACGTTGGAGTTTATGCCATTATTTGAATTATGTTGGAGTAATATTTGTGTCAATATTCTTAACATTTGTGCCCTCTTTCTGTACAATATGTATAATTGAGATTTGTTTGGAACTTTGAACTTGATTCTTCTTTTTTATATGTTTGTTAGTCAATTACTGTACTAAAAGTGTGTCAATTTTTACTTGGCAATTGTTTTTTGTGCTTCAGTCTTCAGATATCAGTATCTTTTACTTAGTTACAATAATACATTGAAAAAGAGAAATTGTAGTATGGAAAGTTTGAAGTGCAAGTCTTATTGTTTTAGGAATTCAAGATTGCTTAAAATGGTCAAAAGTGGCCGTCTAATAAATCAGTTGTATTTCTTTCTACGGAACAAAGCCGTGATAATTTTTTTTGTGCTTGAATTACCGTTTATTGTTTTGGGCATTTTGGTATGTTATGAATGGTTTGTTGTTTGACTTGGTGTAATAGGCAGTTTTGGAAAAGGCATAGAAGGAAGATAATTGTTTCTCTTGGACTTTGTGGAAGCGGGTACCTCTTATATAAGCTTTATGATGCATCCAGATGCAGGCTTTCCAAGCTGGAGAGACGACTTGCTGATGAACGAGAGACTGAAGAACTTCTCAAGACACAGTTAAGATAATAAACTTTATTTCGTTGGGTAGTTGTTTGTTTGAAGTTTGATATGATTAGAGAATAATATGATTTTGAAGAAATACATGTAACTTGGATTGTTATGTTTTTGGGGTACTGATGATGGACAGAATGCAAACACATTTCGAGAACATACAGCGGATAGCAAATACAACGACATTGCCTCATTCCATGCTTTATTTAAGTAGTCGGGTGGCTGAAGAGCTGGACCTTTTGCACCTTACCGAGAGGCTTATGAAAGGAAAGGGTCAGCCCAGTACTTTGACATCTTCAGAGAAACTTGAGTTGTGGGACAGACTTAAAATTTTAAGTATGGATTTGTTGAACTTCTGTTTTCTCTTACTACTAATTTTTGCCCCCTGTCAATATATGAGCTTGTCACCTTGGTGTTAAAGAGTATTGGGCGTAGCCGCGTAGCTTAACTCATTTTGTGGTTTCTTCAGGTTTCACCAGAATGGTATTGTCTGTTTGGGCCATGACGATGCTTAGCTTATATATTAGAGTTCAAGTCAACATCTTAGGGAGACATCTTTATATTGACACTGCACGTGATCTTGAAGCTCCTCAACTTGTAAGTTTTAGTGTTCTCTTGTCCTTTAAATTTGAATTTTAGCATCTTGTTCATTCACGTTTTTTGCAGAGAGTTGTGGTTTACGGATATACATATATCCACCTCATCACCGTACTATTCATAAATTTTGTCTTGGAATTTTAATACCTATATCGACGTCATTACCGTACTACGAAATTCAGGAACTTTCTCTTAGAATTCTAATTATCAACAAATCCTGTTGTCAACATGCTGCTTGCTTCTTCTAAAGTTGAGAATGAGAAGCTCATGTATAATCATCAGTTCTTTGTTCAATGAATTACCTACATACACATTATCACCGTACTATGAGATTTAGGAACTTTGTCAAGAATACGTACTATGAAATTCAGGAACTTCGTCTTAGAATTCTAGTTATCAACAATTTCAGTAGCCTATGCTTGTTGCTTCTTTCTAAATTGAGAATAGAAATGCTCTAGTATAATCTCAAGGTTTTTGCAATGAATTTGTTGGAATATTGATCAGGATTCAGGAATAAAGAGAAGTGTATTCTTCATTAAAACAAATCTAAAAATTGGTATGCGTTGCGGGCTGTTTAGTTGTCAACAGCTTATCCAAGCAGCTCACAACAGCTTATTCAAGCAACTCAGGTAGTCAGATGGAAAACTCTATCTTATTAACAGATGTATACCATTACTTGTAACACTAAGCTGGTGCAATAGTATTGTAACTAGCGTGGAATGCAAGTGCGAAATGGTTTTCTCACAGGAAGCAGAATATCATAATCTTTGAAGCTTAACCTATTTGAAAGATCCCTTTTCGGGTTTTAACTGTTTTTGGTAGTTTAAATTGTTAGTGCTTCCTTCGCCAGTTCAGTTCTTGGAGATGTCAAGGAAGTGGAAAAAAAGATAAAACTATTTTAATTTTCTGACTCCTTTAAAAATATTTGAGTGAGGGATCAACAATCTATATTGAACTCAAAACTGTTGCTTGCATGCCCTCTTGCTCAAGGAGATATAAACAAAGGTCCACCAATATGTAACGACCACATAAGTTGGAATCCACATTGATAACATCCAATTGAAATAAATGTGAGGATAAACAACTGAAAGTACCAATGGGCAAACATATCTTGAACCAAGTAACCAACTCATCCAAAAGCTTTGCAAGGGATTCAAACATGAAGCTCAAAACTTCTAATTATCCAAGCAGTACCCAATAGAAAAGCATCTTGGCTATTATAAAATGGTAACCAATAGGACGTGCTATAGAACTACTCTTACGAGAACAAGTTCTACTGCCATCTATTCTCTAATCGGTGTTGTGGTGTTTTTTAGGGGTAGACTTACTTTGACAATGTTTGCCTTTCTAGATTCTTACACTCCCTATCCCGTGTTCGCACATGGAGTTGCATACCTTCTAATGACTTGAGAGCATCATGAGACATCTTGGGAGGGGTCAGGTGAGGAGAAGACAGACCATCATGTCTCTTAGGATGTGGTGTGCCTTCCTAAGAATAAAGAAGGTATTCAAAGGAATGACTAGGATGCAGATATTGGATCTTCCATAACCTATGCGTGTGCACGTTAATTCTTTCATCAGCACTCTTATCTTTTCATCACTCTGTTCATTTTCTTGTTGAGATAACTCAACTGGTGTGATTTTGTGAGAATCATTTGGTCTGGGCTCCTTCTCCACCTCTTTTCCTTGCTTCTATAGACTTTTGCTCTTTCCTAATACTCTTATTCCTAACTTACATAAGAAAAATACCATTGGTAGGAGAAAAAGCTGTTGAAAGATTTTTCAAAGAATCAAACGAGCTCACTCGTTACAGCTTAGCCTTCGCTCAAAATCTGGTAAAAGAAGAAATAACAAAGGTTTGTGATTTCACCAGAAAACAAAAGCAATTAAAAAGTTTCAGTAAAAAATGCTGTAACAAGATTGCTGAACCAAGCCTTATTTTTGGTTGTACCCCTCAGTACATAACTAAAAATAAGAAGAAGTTTAAAAAGAAAACTTCTAAATATAAGTTTAAAAGAAAATCAAAAGCTTTTAAACCTAGAAAATTCTTTAGGAAAAAGAATTTTAATAAACAAAAGTTCTGTCCTAAAGGGAAAAAGAATTGTAGATGCTGGGTCTGCAATGAAGAAGGACACTATGCAAATGAGTGCCCTAATCGAAAACAGAATTATGACAAAGTCAAAATTCTTGAAGAAATCATTCTACTTGGATTTGAACCAGTAGAAGAAGAATATGAAGGATATCAAAATATCCTCATATATGAAATTGATCCAGGAGAAGAAACGACTTCTGAATCTGATAATGAATCGTCTGATTATGAATGATCATTATCAAAAAGAACTAGTAATGCCAAACATTACTAATCCATCATCAATTTATATCCAAGGAACCTTTAAGTTTGAAGGATATAAAAAAAATCAAGTTACATTGTTATGTAGACACAGGAGCAAGCCTATGCATAGCAAGCAAATACGTTATTCCTCCAGAACACTGGGTGAATGCCGAGAGACCTTTAACGGTCAAAATTGCTAATGGAACTTCCATTACAATAACCAAGGTATGTAAGAATCTTGAGGTATTGTTCTCTGACACAATATTTCATATTCCTACTGTATATCAACAAGAAGCCGGATTGGACTTCCTCATAGGTAATAACTTCTGTTTAACCTATAGTCCATTTACACAATTAACAGATAGAATCATATTTACCACCTTAGAAAAGGAGGAAGTATGGATCAGGAAAATTCGACGCGCCGATCGAGTTGGATTTACAGGTTATTTAGAGTCTATGAAAAAGAACTCTAAAACAAAGTCAGTAGAGCCCGTCAACATTTCCTCTTCAAAAATTTATTTTTTAGAGAGGGGGAGGGTAATACTAGAAAACTTCAGAAAAGAGCAAGAATTTATTCTTAAGCTAGAAGAAGAAACAAAACAGAAATCTGTAATTGAAAAATTACTAGAAAAAGTCTGTTCAGACAATCCTTTAGATCCCAAAAAGACTAAAAATTGGATGAAAGCTAGCATTAAACTTCACGATCCCAAAGCAATTTGTAGGGTAAAACCTATGAAATATAGTCCACAGGATGTAGAAGAATTTGCTAAACAAATTAAAGAATTATTAGAAATGAAAATTATCATTCCTAGTAAATCTCCCCATATGTCACCTGCTTTTCTCGTAGAAAATGAAGCAGAAAAAAGACGTGGCAAGAAAAGAATGGTTGTCAACTACAAACAGATGAATAATCTCACTGTAGGAGATGGCCATAACCTCCCAAATAAGGACAGTTTATTAGCCCTTATTCGAGGAAAAAAGATGTTCAGTAGTCTAGATTGCAAATCTGGATTCTGGCAAGTTTTGCTGGATAAAGAGTCCCAACTCTTAACAGCTTTTACATGTCCTCAAGGACATTACCAATGGTTGGTGTTACCGTTTGGATTCAAACAAGCACCATCAATCTTTCAAAGGCATATGCAAAATGCATTTAGAACCTAGGAAAAGTTTTGTTGTATTTATGTCGACGACATCCTTATCTTCAGTGATAATTTGTCTAGTCATTTAATACATCTTTCGGCAGTTCTTAAGAAATGTGAAACTTTAGGAATAATACTTTCCAAAAAGAAAGCACAACTTTTTAAGACAAAAATCAATTTTCTAGGATTAGAAATTGATCAGGGAACTCATTGTCCTCAGAATCATATCTTGGAACACATACATAAATTCCCAGATAAGATAGAAGACAAAAAACAGTTGCAAAGGTTTTTAGGAATATTAACTTATGCTTCTGATTACATTCCCAAACTAGCAGCCTTAAGATCACCCTTACAGGCAAAGCTTAAAAAAGATGTTCCATGGAAATGGATCGATCAAGATACTTCTTATATCAAGAAGTTAAAAAAGAATCTAACAGGATTCCCAAAGCTTTATCATCCTGAAAAAGATGATAAACTAATCATTGAGACAGACGCTCCAATGAATATTGGGGAGGAGTTCTCAAGGCAGTAAATTCTGAAAAAGGATTAATCTGTAGATATACTTCGGGAAGTTTTAAACAGGCCGAATTAAATTATCACTCTAATGAAAAAGAATACCTTGCAGTCATTAGAGTAATAAATAAATTTTCTATTTATCTTACCCCAGTAAATTTTCTGGTTAGGACAGATAATAAAAATTTTAGTTATTTTCTTAAATTAAAAATTCAAGGAGATAACAAGCAGGGAAGATTAGTTCGCTGGCAACAATGGCTTTCTAGATACAGTTTTTCTGTCGAACATCTAGAAGGAAGTAAAAATAGTCTAGCTGATTTTCTTACGCGAGAATATAACACTTGATCTTGTCTAAAATGCAGAGGTGAGGAATTTTCTTGCAAAAATCATGGACGAAGAAAAGATGCTGGAGCATCAAAAAGCTCTTCTTGAGCAAGAACTAAGGCTTGTCATAGCCAAATTAGAATTTGTAAGACTTTTTAAGTCTGAACAACAAAAGGGTAGTTCCCCTTGCCTAACAGGTAAAAGTGAACATGTAGGTACTTCTGGTACTGAACAACAAAAGGTGAATTTCCCACCTTGCTCTTTAGGGGGTAAAAACGAATCTAGTCCTGTTCAAACGGAAACAGGTAAAGACAAATCAACACCGTTAATGGCTGATAATTTGCCAAAAATTATGAAAGAAGTACAGACTTCAGAAACGTTGGCCTCTAACGAGATCAAGAAAATGATCAACCTTAGACCCAACGGAGAATCTCAGATTCCAAAAGCAAAAACCTATTATGTCGTCTTTAATGGACCTAATAGAGGAATTTTTGATAATTGGGATATCGCCAAAACGGCAACTGAAGGTATCTCAAATATTAAGCACAAAAAATTTAAAAGTTTTTTAGAAGCAAAAACAGCTGCCAATATCTATTGCAGAGAACAGATGATCCCTGAGCTCCAGCTGATTTGCAGTGCTGACACCTTAAGACCACCTAATTATATGGCAGCCTTAAGGGTCAAACAAGAGAAAAAGTTTCTCTGGGAAAACTTCCCTTTAGAAACACTTTTCAAGAAAACGAAGTTCCTCAAAATGATTTAACAATCAAGGATTTCGAGTATCTCTATGAGTATGGAAGACTCGCAGGAGAAGAAAAATTGATTGAAGAAAAGTTTTTTACAACAGACAAAAAGAATTTAAGCTTCTTCAATTTTATCAAAGGTGCAAACCCTGAACAAGTGGCAGATGCTTTTAACTATGGAATAATTAAATATATTTATCCAAGTCAGAATCTGCATGAAATAAAATTTCTTCCAAAAGAAATTTTCAAAACAATCAAGAATTTTAGAAATAAAGTTTTAAAATCTGATAAGGATATTTTTCTAAAGTTCTCAAGTTCCATTCCTCTTTGGGGAGACAACGAAGAGATAATTTATCATCCTCAACATCTAATTCAGATAGGTGTTTGCAAAGATGAAAAATATACTCCATCAGTTCCATCTACATGCAAGTTAGAGAAAAAGGATCTCTTTCCTCTTGGGAAAACTAAGTTTGAAGAACTTCTCAACAAAGTTTTCAGCTTCACCAAAGATGAAAGAATCTTCGTCAACAAAGAAGATAAGCATTGCCTTATCTACTCCAAAAGTTCAAAAACTCTCAGTGAGCAAGATGAACAAAAGATATTATCTTTCCAGCAAAGATTTATCCTTGGGACTTACGTGCCACTACCCGACAGAAGACTCTGTTCAATTGTAGAGAAAAAGACAGCCACTCCTTGCGTTGTCTGCCCAAACAAAGGTGGTGCCTCCACTACCCAAAAAGAGACATCCACTGAAGAAAAGTAAGATGCCAGACGAGTCAACATCAGCTTTTCAAAAAAGTGCTTTAATAATGCAACATTATTGCACTAAAAACGTCAGCAGTGACGAAAAATACTACTATCAGACCCTCGACCTTATATTATAAAAGGCGAGTTCATTAAGGGAGGAGGAAAGAAGAGGAAAAAGGGAGAGAAAGAAAAAAAGAGAGAAAGGAAAGAGATGTGTGAGTAAAAACCTCTCCGGGAGGAAAAATAAATAGGAAATATTATGAGTATGTAAAATAGGCCTTCGGGCAGTTGTATTTTTAAGTTTGTGAAATAAAAGATATAATTTTATACACCATGTGTCATACACTTGTTTGAGTCTATCCTGGAGTCCATAGTCTGAATAGCTACGCATTCTTGGAGTACCCGTTTAGGCAGGAGGCCGTGTAGGGGAAACGTCGCGGATAGTTGACGCAGGATTGGAGACGACGACAAACTAAGGTGCAGACCATGAAGGTATAAAATTTTTATCTATTTCAAAACTAAAAATATGACTAAAATATTTTAGCTCATAATAAAGTACTACTATTTAACTTCCGATTAACCTTTCAAATATTTTTGAAAACAAAAATATTCTTTCAGAATGAACGAGCAAGGCCTCTGGGCATTAGGAACCCCTTCGGGTAAAAAATATTTAAATAATAAAGATTATTTAAATCATTTGTTAGAATTATCTAATGAGTATTCTCATACTCAGGATAAAACAAAAATTAAGTGGTTAATCTTTGACCTTGAAGAATTTTTACAAAATTCTCCAAAAATCTATCATTTCACAGTGATAAATGAAGTTAGTAATTTAAAAAGAATTTTTAAATTGCAAAACAAAAAATATTATAAAAGAACAGAAATGATTCTTTTAGACTAACGATGGTATATAAGACTGGAAACCTACGCCTTCTTTTAAGTTTTCCGAATGGAATATGAAATATTGTGTCAGAGAACAATACCTCAAGATTCTTACATACCTTGGTTATTGTAATGGAAGTTCCATTAGCAATTTTGACCGTTAAAGGTCTCTCGGCATTCACCCAGTGTTCTGGAGGAATAACGTATTTGCTTGCTATGCATAGGCTTGCTCCTGTGTCTACATAACAATGTAACTTGATTTTTTTATATCCTTCAAACTTACAGGTTCCTTGGATATAAATTGATGATGGATTAGGTAATGTTTGGCATTACTAGTTCTTTTTGATAATGATCATTCATAATCAGACGATTCATTATCAGATTCAGAAGTCGTTTCTTCTCCTGGATCAATTTCATATATGAGGATATTTTGATATCCTTCATATTCTTCTTCTACTGGTTCAATCCAAGTAGAATGATTTCTTCAAGAATTTTGACTTTGTCATAATTCTGTTTTCGATTAGGGCACTCATTTGCATAGTGTCCTTCTTCATTGCAGACCCAGTATCTACAATTCTTTTTCCCTTTAGGACAGAACTTTTGTTTATTAAAATTCTTTTTCCTAAAGAATTTTCCAGGTTTAAAAGCTTTTGATTTTCTTTTAAACTTATATTTAGAAGTTTTCTTTTTAAACTTCTTCTTATTTTTAGTTATGTACTGAGGGGTACAACCAAAAATAAGGCTTGGTTCAGCAATCTTGTTACAGCATTTTTTACTGAAACTTTTTAATTGCTTTTGTTTTCTGGTGAAATCACATGATAATCCATCTCAATACCCATCTCTTGATGATAAAAATATAAAATTCATAATCATATTATTAAATATGATTATTATATATATTTAATTTATAAAATCAAGGGAGACAAATCATCCGTAATTAGAGACAATCAAATATTCAACATTGTTCAAGATCAAGCCATTGACCTTCCTCCAACACTATGCTCAATATTCATCAACTCAGACTCGAGTGAAAAACCCTTTGGCCCTCATCCCAGCAAGATCAATGTTTGACAAATTCAAATCCGAGGGCATGCCTGTTTGGTCCTTGAAGTTTAACCCATAAAGAATCAAATTGAGAGGATAAATGTCTTGTAAGTGGTGAAATCATAGGGGTGTAACGTACTTCACTTGATATTAATAAAGTTGATTTGTTGTGCATTTTGTTTCATGTCTTTGTCTGACAAAGACATGAAATTTTTCATTGTGGCTTTAGTGAGGGCCTTGAAAGCTTGATCTCGATTGAAGTGGTTGAAATAGAATGGCGTTGAACTAACGGGTACTTATTGTTCTTTGTCGGAGTTTTTGATGTTGAAGGTTTTGATTGATGTCTCGACCGAGATTTGGTTCGTTATTATAGAGATTCCCCTCCCCCCACAACTCTCCACAGTAGCCTCTTTATAGGCTATGAGAAGAGAATAATTATGGAAATCTTGTTAGGAATATTGACTGCCTCCAATTACAGAATATTTTTCTTCCTTGATTTTGTTAATAAAAATATATTTATTTATCATAAATAATAATATGATTATAAATTTTTATTTTTATCATCAAGAGATGGGTATTTAGACGGGTCATCATGGGCGTGTTATTATTAAATGACTCCATATGCAAATATATGTGTTGGTTCATTTATTTTATTTGAACATCACCAATATATTAGTACACAAGTACATTTAAATAATTTACAGGCTTAAAATACCACCGCATGGCTTTTAATTTTGACTAGTCAAATGATAATAATTTTTACCAAAATTTGATGTCTACAATTCTACATCATGGGCGAGTGATTTTGACTTATCCATGTTATAGAAGTGTTTATGTACACAAAGTTGGTCTATATTTGTTTCATGATGCAAGTAAGAGCAATGATGGAAACCTATATTTGAACCTCATTCTAACTAAATCAAACTGTTGCATGTCGTATAAGGATTGTGCAACCCTTCACTTTGTATAAGCTTATTCTTGCTTGGTCATGGCTAAATTTTAGGGTTGGTCTGATGAGTTTGCTTCATGGGTATAAAACGTGGGTGCTCAGCGCTCAAACACGTAGCTTATAGTCATGATATTATAATGAACAAAAGGACTCAATGCAAGCGTAAAGGTTTATCCACCCGTAGTTGCGCTTATTATTGCCCATTTTGCTGAGTTCTTTTCGGGTAAGCAGACTTTTTCTTGTTTGTGTGTCACTTAAGATGAAGCAAATTAAGGATCTCTTTTGGATGAACATACCCATGTCCCACATCCTTCCTGGATTTATATGCAGAGAGATTGCACTTGCTCAGTTTCATTTCTCAGTCAAATTTCTGAAAAGTTGTGGGTATGCTTCAGGACTTGAGTACCAACTTTATCAACTTAGTTCACTGTTGTCGAAGATAACTAATGCAGTTAATTATTTAACAGACACCATTTAATTTTCCAACAGACTAGCGCTTATGGAGCAAGAGGTCATGGGCCCAGCACATGACCACCATTGTGACCATTGCCACAGCATCACTTGTATCACCACTGCCACAGCACCATCTCTATCACCACCACTGCCACAGCACCATCTCTATCACCACCATACAACCATGGCCACAACACTAACACCACCTCAAGTACCGCTGCTGCCACCATCACCACAGTTACCACCACCCTTGGGTGTTCGGCGTGTGGTAAGGGTGGCGGTGATGGTAGCGTTGGAGGTGACAGAGGTCACTGGATACGGGACCATCAGTTCCATAGTGTGCAAGTGTGTTAGAAAACTAATGGGCGTCCTTAGTTGTCTAGGTTTATTTTAATAGCTATTGATATTAAGCAGCTTAACTTTGGTGAAACAACTAGTACAGGGGTTTAATGACATTCGCAAACAGTATAGAGATCAAAAAAGTAAAGTAGTCCCTTATAACTGTCATCTACTAATTTGTATTTGAATTGACACTGTGCTCGTTAAGGGTTTTTATGATGCGTTACTAAAAATGCTTACAAGTCAATTTCCTTAATTTGTTCGAGAAAATTGAAAATGGACACTCATTTTATGTGTGTGTGAGTAAGAGAGAGAAAAAGAGAGAGAGAGAGAGAGACAGAGTTTTGCCATTGTACTTCTGCTATTTGTGCTACTCGTTGCTATTTGTTATTTATGTTGTTACATTTTTACTCTTACAGGAAAAAGCTGATTTACAAGACGGAGGTGGTGGCGAGGAGCAGTTTTTGGCAAGTGCAGATTTTCTTTCTAGTCATGGAATGCCTACTTTGATATCTAATATGCAGGGGGCAGCAACTGAAGTGCTCAAAGGGTGAGGTCTCTATCTTTAGTTTTGTGTGTTTTACATGCTATTTTGGTGTTAGCATTCAATGAGAGTATATTCTCGTGTTTGATAACTCTGTTAGACCCAGGAAACTTGAGTTTTCTGTTGATGCCTATGAACACACAGGTGAGGATGGGCAAGAATATTGCAAATTTAGAAGCTGAATGAATATTGAGAATAGGACCGTAAAGGCGCCTACCCACTTTAATGTATTTAGGGAAGAAAAACAACAAGTTTAAGGGCCTATATAGGTAATTTAATTGGGTGTGTACCTTAAGTTTTTCACGTTGAGTCTCTCTCTGGACCCAACGCATAGCTGGAGATCTTGTAACACCCAGGTTGTCCTTTTTTTGAAACTATCTCTGGGAGTTATTGGCTGGTTCCTTTATTAAGAACAAAAAGGGGGCGGGAGAATATGCAAAGCTTGATAATTTCTTGAAACCATAGACAAGCGAGTAGGAAATAGGAAGAAAATATAAAAGAGAGCTTAGGCGCTATACAAGGCATTGGATGTTATGAACAAATACACTTGATGAACTAGTACACTATCATGTCAAACATTATATAAGGAAACATTCTTATCAGTAATCTTATAGCAGAATTTGGCTGAATCATAATGATATGCAACATGTGAGACAGATGATTTATGCCTTCGGAAGATGTTGCATTTGAGAATATTATGATGAAGTAGTAGCTGATCCTCTTCCTGAATTCTCATAAAGAAACTTTAACCCCTGGCTTTACATAAAGGTTTTCATCCTTATGAACTACAAATTTGATGTGGGAAGCAACATGTTCGTGGAAAAGCGAATATAAGGGCACAACAATCTTCTTGATTTATGCAAGTTTAATGTGGAGCCTAGCCAAGACCTTGAGAAGTCAAGTTAGTCTGGTAATTTTAGTACTTCAATAGTAGGGTATTAGGGTTAGTTTAGTAACTGTTGGAATATGTTTTTTAATTAAACCAGGAGTCTTATTATTTTGTATTTTAGTTAGGAGTCCATATCCATATTCTTAAAGAATTCAAATGGTAGGTGTCTTTATTAGTTTAAGTCTAAGAGTTGGCTAGGTGTGAAACTAGGCCTTTTTTTTTTCTTTTTTTTTTTTCTTGTTCTATAATTAGAATTAGTACAAATACGCTTATGTTCTACACAAATATGTTTTGTTGCACAATCTGGTTATAGAACAAGTAAAAAAGAAAAAAAAAGGTCTAGCTTCACACCTAGGCAACCGTAGGTGTTACACATAGATTTCTTGAGCGCACCCAATGGATTTGAATCACGGACATTCAACACAATAACAATGTGTATTGCTGGAAAATTTCTTTTATTCTTAAACTTCTCTATATTCTGATGTATTACAAGCCTTGATATAGGCTAATAAAACTTAAACTACGAAGGGAACTATTTTTTTAGGCGTTACACTTAAGTTTCTTGAGCGCACCCAAGGGATTTGAATCACACAGATTCAAGACAATAATAATGCTTGTTGTTGGAATATCTCTTTTATTCGTAAACTCGCTCTATATTCTGAAGTATCACAAGCCTTTATATAGGCCAATAAAACCTAAACCCCAAAGGAAACTAATTATTCCTAAAGTAAACTAATTTCTAATTCAAATAGGATACTAACTCCTAAACTCAAACTAATAAAGACACCCGCCACTTAAATCCTTTAAGGATATGGACTCCTAACTGAAATACAAAATAAGACTCCTAATTTAATAAGAAAACCTATTCCAACAATTACTAAATGTGTGATTGACCAAAATATGCAACATACTACCACTTTTTTTTTTTTACAATTTATGCAATGTATCCCAAGTTTACCACATAATCTGACGTACTTTGTAATTCTGTTTCAAATAATGCAATGTACTTTGTAGTACGTTGCATTATTTGAAACGAAAGTTGCAAAGTACGTTGCATATTTGAAACGAAAATTGCATTATTTGAAAGTACGTTGCATTATGCGGTAAACTTGTGGTACATTGCATAAATTGTAAACAAAGATTTGGTACGTTGTATTGTTCGGTAAGTTTTCCATTACTAAACTAACCCTACTATTGAAATCTTAAAATCACCATACTAATAACATTATTTGACTTAACAAGATCTTGGTTAGGCTCCACATTTAACTTGCATAAATTAAGAAGATTATTGTACCCATATATTTGCTTTTTCTTGAACCTTTTGCGTCCGGCATCAGCCTGTCACTCTCTTTCTCCTCCCTTTGCTACCGGTTCTTTGACCAGCTCTCTCTATCCCTTTCCTTCCCTCACACATCTTCAGATATGCTCATGTAGAATGAGAAGGTGGAAGGTTTAAGAGGTGGAGCCTAACCCTAGAAATGAATGGAGAGAGAAATAACGATTGGTAATTTGACAGAGCGTGGCAGCCGTGGTGATTCAGACCTGCTTCATTGCCACCTTTGGCATCACCTTAAGCAATATGTGTTCCTTTTTGTTTCTCTCTCACACAGACCACAATTACCTTTAGCAACGGATGGTGACATTAATCCAAAAGCTGATATTCCAGACCGGATTTTGTTGGTTTCTGCTGTAGATCAGATTTGTTGGTTTATGCTTTAGATCAGATTTGCACGGGAGAGGGACAATGGAATGTGTGGTGGTGGATTGCGAAGGGGGGTGGTGGTGGAGGAAAGTATGGAGGGAGAACCAGAGACTGCGAGCCCCATACATTTCAGGGTTTATGACTGCTCACAAAGTGGGAGAGGTTTCATGATTTTATTTATTATTATTATTATTATTATATTGGCTATTCCCTCCGTCCCAAACTTATGGTTACTAAAATTGAATGAGCGGAGATTAAGAAAAAGGTAGGTGTTGTGAGTGGGAATGGGAGAGAAAATGAGATGGTGGATAGTTGTTGTGAGTGGGGAGGAGAGAGAAAATCGAAAAATTTGGTTAAGTGAAATAAGTAACCATAAGTTAGGGACAAAAGGAGTATTAAATTTAATATTTTATAAGGTTGAAATTGGTAAATAGTTGTTGCTTCTTATGAATCAACTATTTTGGATGTTAACTTAGAACTTGGTGCCTATTACTTACGAAAGGGAAGGCACCCTAGTATGTGTTAAGAGATCATCTTCCTTCAGAATTTAATTTTTCTTGATCTTTGTTCATCTATCCATAATGTGGGGATATACTTTTATTGTTCTGCTATTACATCACTTTAAAATATACTCCATCCGTCCCAAAATGATCTTCCTACTTTTTTCGCCGTTACCACGAAGGATCTTTGAGCAATAATTTTAGGTTTGACTCAATTGTAGGAATGAAAATCTAAAACTTGTTATTGACACATCATCAACAATACTATCAATAACAAGTTTTAGATTTTCATTAGGATAGTTAAATCAACCTAAAATCATTGCTCAAAGTTCCTTCGTAGTAACGTTGAAAAAAGTATGAATATCATTTTGGGACGGAGGGAGTATGTTGGCTTTATTGTTCTTTACAGGCCAATCATCTTGACCCACTATACTTTGATGGAGCTTCGGGTTTTAACCATCAATGGGTTTAGGAGCTTTAACCATCCTACAATATATACACACTCATTATCACTTAACAACACTCAAAAGAGTTAACAATTTTTTTGAAGGAATCTATTTCCCCCACCTTCTTCACCACTCTTTCTGTAGCATCACCTGTGGCAGTGCCCTCATTTTACACCACCTCCTTCGTAAAAAATGCTCCCACACCTCTCTTATGTTCCCAAATAGTCTGTTTAATTCCCTCATCTCCCTCACCACTCATTAGTCGGAGAACACATTTCAATCATCCCTATCTCTGGAAACCCTAACACACTAACGTCTTACCTCCAACCTAGCAACACGATAACGATCCTATACATCTCCTCCTCTGGTCGGGCTGCACTCCAAGCATTTTCAGCAACCTCACTAAGGTGTGCTGACATTCACAACAATTTTGTGGCTGGGATTAGAGCTCCCCTAAAGACAGCGATTTCTAGACCTCCCCGGTTTGACATTGAAAGAAGTTGCGATAAGTTTTCATGTGAATTGGGTTGTATGCGGAATGCGTGATGATAACAACTTGGAATACTGTAGAAAGATGGAAAATTTCAATTGGGTTGGGATCATTTGTGCAAGGGGGAGGTGGAAATTGAGAGGGGTGCCACTGTAGTCGAGGTTGCAGGTGATGTTGAGGAAAGAGTGGCAAAGGAGTTGGTGGAATTTGATTCCTGTATTTTTGTTAAGTTTTATTAATGATTGCCAATTTGTTTGGATGTGGTTTGGGGGTTAGGTGGTATTGAGTGCGTGCATCTATAGTAGGATGGTTAAAACTCCAAAAAAATAATGGATGGTTAGAACCGGAGCTTCATCAAATTACAGTGGGTAAAAAGAATGGTGATTGGCCTACTTTACATCGTGATGGGGTTCAAAAAGCTTGCTTAATAGTTTCCCTCCTCTGGTTCTGTCTCTCTTCTAGCTTTTCTCATCCATATAGCTAAGCTTACTGCTTGAGAACAGTATTTTCACAACCAATCTGTACAACGTGTTCAAGGTTTCGCTCTCTGTTGATATAATATCTGGAAAGTAAAGCAGCTCCGCTCTTTTCTTCAAGAATCTGACTGTATCTCTCTGAGCTTCATTTATGTTTTTGAAGGGCATCATTTGCTTTGAAATAGTCACCAAATTCACGCCGTCTTTTACTGTATAGCTGATACATATGCTGAGGTCCAGTCAAGAAGTCTTCTTGGTCCTTGGTCCCAATATCGGATTATTTGAACAAGTCACTGTTAGTTGATAAACTCCGTTCAGCTTGGGGAGCTTGTTAGCGATGTGTGCTGTTATATAATACAAAGGTTAATTATTACTATTAGATAGGCTTATTATGATTATTATGCATAACCTAGGGGTTGTTAGACTAAGAGAATTAAACATAAAACCATGTAAGACTTAGGGGAATAAATCCGGATGGTAGAAGGAGAAACACGGCAGTGGGAATTTATAATTCTCTCGTGAGAGCTTTTTAAATTGCACATATATATTATATACAAGAACACATTTAAGAGTACAACTGCTAGGTGCTAATTATGGATAGAGATAAACTAATATTTAAAAGATACATATTCTATCTTATACAATTGGTAGTCTACCCAAAATAACCAAGAGTATCCTTGATGGAGATATGATGTGCCGGATTTGGTGGAGGCACATCATTGTCCGCTTACACTACCCCCCACAAGCTAAGTGGCACTGGTGCAAGCTGCAGCTTGTCCGACAAATGGTTCAAATGAGGACGCGTAAGACTCTTAGTGAATAAGTCAGCTAGTTGATGAACTGTGGCAATGTAGCTCAGATATAAGAAGCCCCGTTGGTGTAGATCTCGAACAAAATGTAGATCAATGTCAATATGTCGTGTATGAGCGTGAAAGGCTTGATTGCGTGCCATGTGGAGAGCGGAGATGTTATCACATTGTAGCTGTAAAGGAGCGTGAAACAATCCGAGTTCACGAAATAGAAAAGAAAACCAGCGTGATTCTCTGACTGTGGTGGCGAGAGTTCAGTATTCCGCTTCACTACTTGAACGAGCAATGTTTGTTTCCTTAGTTTTCTCATGTATTTTAGTTCATTTTGATGTACTTAGACTAGATTTGATGTATTTGGGGTAATATTATATCATTTGAGCTTTATTGTACTCAAGTAGCTGATGCAGTGGGACGGATAGAAGCTAGGGATTCGAGGAAGTTGCCATCTCAGACTGAACCGAATCCTAAGCAAAATGCATGTGTGATCACTCTGCGCAATGGTAAGGAGTTGAAGGATAGGGTTGTAGCTGAGGAACCGGAAGTAGAGGTTGAGATTGCAGAGCCAGTATAGAAGGCACCAGATCAGGTATAGAAGGCACCAGATCAGACAGAAGTTACACCAGAGGTTGAGGTTCCATTCCCCGATGCCTTGAAAGAACATCGAAAACCGGAGCCTGACAAGGCTATTTTCGATACTTTCAAGAGGTTAGAGGTTAATATCCCCTTCTTGGACCTTCTTCAGACTATCCCGAGGTATGCGAAGTTTTTTAAGGAATTGTGTACTCTGAAGAGGAAAGAAGGAGAGGAGTAAGAAGAAGGTTAAGGTTAGCGAGCATGTGTCTGCAGTGTATCAGAGGAAGTTGCCTAAGAAGTGCAGTGACCCAGGGATGTTCGTGATTCCAGTTACTTTGGGGGATGCTTCTGAGCATAAGACGATGCTAGACTTGGGGGCCTCAATCAACGTCATGCCCTATGCGTTGTTTGAAACCCTTAAGTTGGGACCACTGCAGGACACCAGAGTTGTGATACAGTTGGCGGATAGGTCTAATGCTTACCCGAAGGGATTGGTGGAGTTGAAGGCCCAGGTGCTGGAGTTGAAGCAGGGGAGCTGCTTTGTTGGGCCGAAGGAGGCATGTGCTTTGTCTGACCTGAAGAACCGGGCTGCTGTGAACTAGAAGCAGCAAGGGAAGGTGTGATTGGTAATGGACCAGAAGATGCTAGGGAGCTTGGGCCATAAAAATAATTGTGACAGATTTTTGTAAGAAATAGGGCTAGGCTGAGGAGTGGTACCAAGTGAGAATGGTACAGGCTGGTTGGATAGATAGGCCGCATGGAGATAGCTTGGACCGTAATGACAGTTGGATGGAGAGGTATCCCAGAAGTTGTCCCGCTTTGGAGAGCTCAAGACTTGCCCAATCTGATCGGACTTAGACAGGAAGGAGTAGCCCATTGGTGATGCAGAGTACTAGACTGGTCTGGTCGGTCGCTTTTCTGGGCCAGGATGAAAGGTGTTGGGTTGGATGAAGTTGCGCCAGATATGGTAGGTGGGGAGCTAGTAGCCGGCCCAATAGAGATGGGTAAGACCGCACAGAAGGCCCGGGTGCTGGAGTTGAAGCAGGGGAGCTGCTTTGTTGGGCCGAAGGAGGCATGGGCTTTGTCTGACCTGAAGAACCGGGCTGCTGTGAACTAGAAGCAGCAAGGGAAGGTGTGATTGGTAATGGACCAGAAGATGCTAGGGAGCTTGGGCCATAAAAATAATTGTGACAGATTTTTGTAAGAAATAGGGCTAGGCTGAGGAGTGGTACCAAGTGAGAATGGTACAGGCTGGTTGGATAGATAGGCCGCATGGAGATGGCTTGGACCGTAATGACAGTTGGATGGAGAGGTGTCCCAGAAGTTGTCCCGCTTTGGAGAGCTCAAGACTGGCCCAATCTGATCGGACTTAGACAGGAAGGAGTAGCCCATTGGTGATGCAGAGTACTAGACTGGTCTGGTCGGTCGCTTTTCTGGGCCAGGATGAAAGGTGTTGGGTTGGATGAAGTTGCGCCAGATATGGTAGGTGGGGAGCTAGCAGCCGGCCCAATAGAGATGGGTAAGACCGCACAGAAGGCCCGGGTGCTGGAGTTGAAGTAGGGGAGCTGCTTTGTTGGGCCGAAGGAGGCATGGGCTTTGTCTGACCTGAAGAACCGGGCTGCTGTGAACTAGAAGCAGCAAGGGAAGGTGTGATTGGTAATGGACCAGAGGATGTTTTAGTCCGGGTTGGTAAGATGATCTTCCCGGCGGATTTCTATGTTCTTGAGATGGAGATGGATCCTAAGGCTCCTATTCTGTTGGGAAGGCCTTTTATGTCGACTGCTCGGACCAAGCTCGATGTGGCTAATGGTTCGTTGACCATGGAGTTCGATGGTCAAGTAATAGAGTTCAACATCTTTGACTCTATGAAATATCCTAAGGATACCGAGTCGTCGTGCTTTATGGATGTGATTGAGCCGTTGGTAGAGGAGGTGTTCGAGGTATCTAGTGGAGATGATGATCTCAAGACCGCCTTAGGGAATGCTTTGGGGTATGCAGATTTGGAGTTCGACATCTCCAATTCGATGAAAGAAGCAGTGATGGGTCTTACAGAGAGTGCCATGTTTGCTTCCGCTCCAGGTCATGGTCACATGAAGTTGGAAGTTCCGGTGGAAAAGCTTGTTCCATCTATAAAGAAGGCACCGGAGCTTGTGTTGAAGGTCCTCCCTGAAAACCTTAAGTATGCCTATTTAGGTGAGGAAGAGACACTTCCAGTAGTCATATCTAGCAGTTTGACAAGGGATCAAGAGAAGAGGTTGATTGAGGTGATTCAGAAGCAAAATCTGCGATTGGTTGGACTATTGCCGATCTCAAGGGCATTAGTCCATCCTTATGTATGCACCAGATTAACCTAGAGGAGGATGCAAAGCCGGCGAGGCAACCACAGAGGAGGCTTATCCCGCAGATGATGGAGGCGGTGAAGAAGGAGGTCTTGAAGCTACTACAAATGGGGATCATCTATCCCATCTCCGACAGCAAGTGGGTGAGCCCCACACAGTGTGTGCCCAAGAGGGGCGGGATCACGGTCTCCCGAAATCAGAAGGGAGAGATGGTACCAACCCGGGAGCAAACAGGGATTCGTGTGTGCTTTGATCTCCGGAGGTTGAATGAGGTAACTCGTAAAGACCATTTCCCCCTCCCTTTTATTGATCAAATGTTGGAAAGGTTAGCCAGAAGGGCGTATTTTTGTTTTCTTAACGGTTTTTCCGGGTATTTTCAAATACCTATTGCCCCGGAAGACCAAGAGAAGACTACATTTACTTGCCCCTTCGGCACCTTTGCCTATCGGAGAATGCCTTTTGGTTTGTGTAATGTACCTGCGACTTTTCAAAGGTGCATGATAAGCATTTTCTCCGAGTATGTGGAAAAGTTTATGGAAGTTTTCATGGATGACTTCACTGTCCAATTGAGGCTCGTTTGATCAATGCCTTGCTCATTTAGGACTAGTGTTGGATAGGTGCATTAAAACTAATTTGGTCTTAAATTTTGAAAAATGTCACTTTATGGTCGAGCAAGGCATTGTGTTGGGTCATGTTGTGTCTAAAAAGGGTATTGAAGTTGACAAGGCTAAGATTGATGTCATTTCTTCACTTCCTTACCCTACCAATGTGCGTGAAGTCCGGTCTTTCCTTGGTCATGCCGGGTTTTACCGGCGTTTCATTAAAGATTTTTCAAAGATTGCTTCACCTCTAGGCACCCTGTTGCAAAAAGAGGTTAGATTTTAATTTTGATGATACTTGTAAGCAATCTTTTGTTGAGTTGAAGTCTAGGTTGACAACCACCCCCATTATTCAAGCACCCGATTGGTCTCGTCCCTTTGAGATCATGTGTGATGCTAATGATTATGCCGTGGGGGCAGTTTTGGGTCAAAAAGTGGAGCGTGCCTCGCATATGATTTATTATGCGTCTATGACCTTAAATGGGGTACAGAGAAATTACTCCACTACCGAAAAAGAGATGTTGGCGGTAGTCTTTGCACTAGAGAAATTTAGGTCCTACTTATTAGGTACTAAAATCATTGTTTACACTGACCACGCTGCTCTTAAGTACTTAATGTCTAAGAAAGAGGCTAAACCGAGACTCATTCGGTGGATTCTCTTGTTGAGTGAGTTTGATATAGAAGTTAAGGACAATAGGGGGCTGAAAATTTAGTTGCCGATCATTTGAGTCGCCTTGTAGTAGAGGAGGACAAGCCTTATAAACAAGCCCCAATCCGGGGTGAGTTTCCTGATGAGGTTCTTTGGGCAGTTAATTCAGTTGTCCCATGGTATGCGGACTTGGTCAATTTTCTTGTCTCTAATAAATTCCCTCCGGGGATGTCATTGTGCCGACTAAAGTCCGTAGTGATTCCAAGTATTATGTGTGGGATGAGCCCAACTTGTGGAGGCATTGTGCCGACCAAGTCATTCGTAGGTGTATTCCCGATAGTGAGGTGACCTCTATTCTTAAGGTTTGTTATGAGTATGCGTGTGGTGGTCATTTTGGTGCGAAAAAGACCGCAGGGAAAGTCTTAGATTGTGGCTTCTTTTGGCCAACTTTGTTCCGGGATGCGGTCAGTTTTTGTAAGTGTTGTGATAGGTGCCAAAGGGTTGGTAATATTGGGCGCCGTGATGAAATGGCACAAACCCTCATCACGGCGCCCAATATTACCAACCCTTTGGCACTTATCACAAGACTTACAAAAACTGACCGCATCTCGGAACAAAGTTGGCCAAAAGAAGCCACAATCCTAGACTTTCCCTGCGGTCTTTTTCGCACCAAAATGACCACCACACGCATACTCATGACAAAACTTAAGAATAGAGGTCACCTCACTATCGGAAATACACCTACGAATGACTTGGTCGGCACAATGCCTCCACAAGTTGGGCTCATCCCACACATAATGCATCACTACGGACTTTGGTCGGCACAATGACATCCCCGGAGGGAATTTATTAGAGACAAGAAAATTGACAAAGTCTGCATACCATGGGACAACTGAATTAACTGCCCAAAGAACCTCATCAGGAAACTCACCCCGGATTGGGGCTTGTTTATAAGGCTTGTCCTCCTCTACTACAAGGCGACTCAAATGATCGGCAACTAAATTTTCAGCCCCCCTTTTGTCCTTAACTTCTATATCAAACTCACTCAACAAGAGAATCCACCGAATGAGTCTCGGTTTTGCCTCTTTCTTAGACATCAAGTACTTAAGAGCAGCGTGGTCGGTGTAAACAATGATTTTAGTACCCAATAAGTAGGACCTAAATTTCTCTAATGCAAAGACAACCGCCAACATCTCTTTTTCGGTAGTGGAGTAATTTCTCTGTACCCCATTTTAGGTCATAGAAAATGCTCATCATGCACCTTTGACCCAAAACTGCTCCCACGGCATAATCATTAGCATCACACATGATCTCAAAGGGGCGAGACCAATCGGGTGCTTGAATAATGGGGGGTGGTTGTCAACCTAGACTTCAACTCATCAAAAGATTGCTTACAAGTATCATCAAAATTAAAATCTAACCTCTTTTTGCAAGAGGGTGCATAGAGGTGAAGCAATCTTTGAAAAATCTTTAATGAAACGCCGGTAAAACCCGGCATGACCAAGGAAAGACCGGACTTCACGCACATTGGTAGGGTAAGGAAGTGAAGAAATGACATCAATCTTAGCCTTTTCAACTTTAATACCCTTTTTAGACCCAACACAATGCCTTGCTCGACCATAAAGTGACATTTTTCAAAATTTAGTACCAAATTAGTTTCAATGCACCTATCCAACACTAGTCCTAAATGAGCAAGGCATTGATCAAATGAGCCTCTATGGACAGTGAAGTCATCCATGAAAACTTCCATAAACTTTTCCACATACTCGGAGAAAATGCTCATCATGCACCTTTGAAAAGTCGCAGGTGCATTACACAAACCAAAAGACATTCTCCGATAGGCAAAGGTGCCGAAGGGGCAAGTAAATGTAGTCTTCTCTTGGTCTTCCGGGGCAATAGGTATTTGAAAATACCCGGAAAAACCGTCAAGAAAACAAAAATACGCCCTTCTGGCTAACCTTTCCAACATTTGATCAATAAAAGGGAGGGGGAAATGGTCTTTACGAGTTACCTCATTCAACCTCCGGAGATCAATGCACACACGAATCCCTGTTTGCTCCCGGGTTGGTACCATCTCTCCCTTCTGATTTCGGGAGACCGTGATCCCGTTCGGGAGACCGTGATCCCGCCCGTCTTGGGCACACACTGTGTGGGGGCTCACCCACTTGCTGTCGGAGATGGGATAGATGAGAGTCAAATACTGAAGTCCGCCAACCATGCTTCGGTATTCGGTGGCATCAACAAGTGGATCTACATCACGTGCTGAAAGGTGTGAACCAGGAACGAGAATAGTCGTCGATTTACTACCGTCCATTTAAATTTTCAAAGGTCGGAAGCATAACGTGCTTGACTGAGGATGAGAGAAGAATCTGATCGATGAGTTTCAATCTTGAGAAAGAAACCGAGTCAACCTAACCAACTAATCTCTAAAGGGGCACAAATGTTGTCAATAACTTGAGATACCTCAGAGAAAGAGGAGCCGGTGATGATAAAGTCGTCAACATATACGAGAATGGCCACAAGTGATGAACAAGAGTGTCAAATAAATAAAGAGCTATCCAATTTGGTGTTGGAGAAGCCGATAGAGAGAAGTAAATATTGCAGCCGATAGAGAGAAGGAAGTATTGCAGCGTTTGAAACCAGGCACGGGAAGACTGTTTAAGACCATATATGAAACGATGGAGACGCATACATGATCCGGATAAGCGTTAGCAAGAAGAGTGCAGATAGTGAGAGTTTTACCACCGGACTAAATCTCATTGTAGTCCACATCCTCCTGTTGCTTGAATCCTTTAGCTACTAATCGAGCCTTGTGATGATCAACAGTGTAGATCCAACGACTGCCACCACGGTTCATACGACGCGGGCGTATAAGAGACGAAGTATCATTTTTATGCATGGCCACTAACTCGACTTGTATGGCCTGTTTGAGAGTATGAGGTTAAAATCCACAACATCCGCAGAATGGTGAAAGAGCCGTGGGAAGTGGGTGCCGATTGTACAATGTTTTGACCTCTCTATATTCTTGAACTCCTGGTGAAGTAAGAAGAGAATCACCTAGAGTGCAAGAAATAGGGCTAGGCTGAGGAGTGGTACCAAGTGAGAATGGTACAGGCTGGTTGGATAGATAGGCCGCATGGAGATGGCTTGGACCGTAATGACAGTTGGATGGAGAGGTGTCCCAGAAGTTGTCCCGCTTTGAAGAGCTCAAGACTGGCCCAATCTGATCGGACTTAGACAGGAAGGAGTAGCCCATTGGTGATGCAGAGTACTAGACTGGTCTGGTCGGTCGCTTTTCTGGGCCAGGATGAAAGGTGTTGGGTTGGATGAAGTTGCGCCAGATATGGTAGGTGGGGAGCTAGCAGCCGGCCCAATAGAGATGGGTAAGACCGCACAGAAGGCCCGGGTGCTGGAGTTGAAGCAGAGGAGCTGCTTTGTTGGGCCGAAGGAGGCATGGGCTTTGTCTGACCTGAAGAACCGGGCTGCTGTGAACTAGAAGCAGCAAGGGAAGGTGTGATTGGTAATGGACCAGAAGATGCTAGGGAGCTTGGGCCATAAAAATAATTGTGACAGATTTTTTTTAGTAAAAAAAAGCTTTATCAAAAAGTACATGTCGAGATATGTGAATTTTTCGTGTGGATTGAATATTGATCTAAACATCTGTAGCTTGTTCTAAACTTGTCATACCCAAGGAACACATAAGGTGTGGATTTCGGCATGACTTTGTAATTGGTGTAGGGAACCAAAACAGAAGCGCCCGAATGTCAGAATTGTGTAGTCCGGGACACGCTTAAAAAGTTTCTGAAAAGGAGACACATATAAACCCAATTTACGCATAGGAAGCCTATTATTAAGAAACACCGCTGTATTGTAAGCTTCTAGCCAAAAGGCTTGGGAACCCCAGATTATGCTAAAAGACAAAGACCCATATTCACAATATGACGGTGTTTTCATTCAACAGTGCAATTTTGTTGAGGGGTGTTGTGGGGGGATGTAGATTGATGTCGAATGCCGTGGGATTTAAGAAAGACAGTGAAATGACGACTCATAAATTCATCCCATCCGTCAGTTTGAACCGTTTTAATTGTGTGTATGCGGATATTTTATGACTTAACTGATTTTCAACTTGAAGTTTAAACGTGGAAAAATCATAAAGAACATCAAATTTGCGAAATAAAGGAAATAACCACACAAAACGAGAAAAATCGTCCAACATGCTTGATGGTGAAATCCTTGATTTGAGTTATAGGCGAGGGTCCCCATACATCCAAATGAAGTAAAGCAATAGGTAATGTGGAATTAAAAGTTCTTGTAACAAAAGGGAGATTGCTAGATTTGCCTAAAGGGCACACATGACAGAGAATGAGAAAGAGGTCCACTAACACGGAGGTGGACTTTGAGTGAAAAACCTGAGAAGACGGATGACCAAGCAGCGAAATCAAATTGAAAGGTGTGGAGACCATTCAAGCTACGGTCAGAGAGAATAATCTGTTTAGAGGTATTGTCCTTGACACGGACGCCAACAGCGTCAAAAAAAAAAACATTTATTATCAATGAAAAAACGACAAATAGAACTAAGATTTTTATACATATTTGGGACACATAAAATATTATGGAGAACGAAATTCCGATTGCAATGAGAAAAAGAAGTTTTACTAATGAAAGAAATAGGAATACGAGTGCCATTGGCGATGGTGACCGAGTCGGTACCATTGTATGGAGACACGTGAGAGAGACCTTCGACGAAAGAGGTCATGTGATTGATTGGCCAGAATCGAGAATAAACGATTGCGCCATGAAGGAAGAAGTAGTTGAATAGTAAATTGCCGGACCGGAATGAAGAGAACCAGAAAGGGCATAGGGGTTTCCGCCGGTACAATGAGGACCCGTGTGGTTCGGTTGACATCACAGTTGACACACAGAGCATTCGTCCATGGCTCGGTGAACGGTGACTGATACCATGTTAGACGAATAGAATTAAACAGAAAACCATGGAAGACTAAGGGGAATAAACCCGGATAGTTGAAGGAGAAACACGACACTGTGAATTTGTAATTCTCTCGTGATAGTTTTTTAAATTGCACATGTATATTATATACAAGAACACATTTAAGAGTCCTACAATTAGGTGCTAATCATAGAAAATCTTATATTTACACGATATGTATTCTATCTTATACAATTGATTGTCTACCCAAAATAACCAAGAGTATACTGGATGGAGATATGATGTGACGGATTTGGTGGTGGCACATTATTGTCTGCTTACAGTGGTTTCCTCAAAATACCTCCTCCTGCGCTTACTAGGAATTCAGTTAACTTGCCTATAATAGAAAGAGCAACACATTTCAATATTAAGAGTGAAAGATTTATAGAAATTTTATGTTTCTCAAAACCTCTTGGTCACGTCCCCAAAGGAGTGGCCCAGTGGTAAAGCCAAGTTTCATAATCTGTGAGGTCTAGGGTTCAATTCCTCTCCTTGCCTCTTGGTTTGGGAAAAAACCCTTGGTCATTAATTATTCCCGTTGTCTAGATCAATCTTACCTTTTACCTAAGGTATCTGTGCATATATTAACTAGCTAGGAAAAGAATATCATAACTCTTCTACATGGTAGGAAGGAAGATGGATAGGAGAGAGAAGGGAGCTGCTTCACGTGGTCTGAATCTTTTTGGTCTTCTTTTTTAGGGTGCTTTACATGATTTGTTTGATGTTTGAGATTCTTTTTCCTGCTGTGGAATGTTTTATAGGTCTTTGAATTGTGTGAGATTATTCGGAAAGACTAAACTTAGTTTTATAACTTCCATTATTTTTCTGTTTCCCAGAAAGCAATTGAAGGATTCCTTCAACACTTTGGTACTTCATGAGACAATTATGCAGATATTGGACACATTCATGAGCATGGGAAGCCCTCATCACTGGTTGGATTATTTGATGCCAGAGAATGTCAGATTATATAAATCCGTGGAATCCTCGAGCAATGACGAACCATATCTTTCGGGTGTCACCAAATTTGATCAACTAATGGTGGAGACTCGTGCAGTGTTGTCAAGGTAGTATTATATGTGCAGATATATTCTTATAAATCCATCATATTTTATCCTGCAAGTACAGATATGTTTAATGCCTCAGATTTAAGCAGATGTGTTGTGCGTTGCCTCTCGCGAAGGTAGATTCTTTTGGAATAGGGGTCAAGATTGCTTTAGGGATGAATTACATTAATTAGGGTATTCAAATGTAGCATAAAAGGGGGTCAAAATATTAATTTAGTGCAAACTTCACCCAAAGTAAAGGGTATCGTATGTATAAATCCATTGTTTGTAGTAGAAAGTCATTATCCTAAAATTTGAAGGTGCTAATTTGACACTCTCCAAATTTGAAGGGGTCAAATGACCTCTCCTTGCTACTAACACGGCTTTGCCACTGCCTGTTGCACATGTCTTGGTGTATGTAAGAAAGTTTAAGAGAAAATCCGTATAGTAATGACTCTTCTCTTCTAAATTTGGACTCCCTCCGCCTCAACAAAAGTCACACTTACATTTTCTTCTGTCCCAGAAAAGTCTCGTATTTAATGGAATTTAAAGGAAGGGAAACTGTTTTCTTGGAATTGTATGAAAGAACAAGCAAGTAAAGCTACATTGTAATTAATTTGACTTGTACATGGTGACTTTTTATGGTACAGCGGGAGTATCAAGTTTCAAAGTAAATAAGACACGTGATATGACAATCAGAATCAAAAGAAATGATTAGACGTAGAAAATCCAGTTGTTTGATGTTGTATACATTGAGAATTTTAGTTTGTATATCTTCCCGGACCCCAAGGTGGTAGAAAGCCGGTGCACTTGACCATCCTTCAAAAACTTCTTGGCAACTAGAACTTTTAGGAAGGCCTAGCAGAACAATACAGAGTACTACTCCCCCGTCCCATAACAACTTGCACCATTTTTCTTTTCGTGTGTCCCATACTTTCCGAAAATGTCAAACTATTTTTTGTATTCACCCTACCCCACGTCATATTCACTTACTTAAATTGTGGGCCCCACTCTCAAATCATCATACTCGCAATCCCTTTCCCACTGACAATACTTTTGAATATATACTCTCTCCTTAATTCCTGTGTCGGAGAAAATGGTGCAAGTTGTTATGAGAAGGAGGGAGTTATATTATTATTATTTTATTTTTTTTCGAAACGGAAAAAATTGGATTAAGTTGTAATTAAGTACTCTTTCAATTTTGCTTTGCAGTGCTGAATTTGGAAATGTCTTAGACAAATCCTTGAAGACGGTGGTGGATGCAGTCATGGAAGATATCAAAGTTCAGTGTGGGGGAAACAATTTGTCGGCAGGGATGCCATTAGCCAGACTTGTCCCTCGAGTTGTCCAGATAAGTCCACTTTTACTTGAAAAACCAAGTAGAAACAGGTTCAGTCAAATCATCCAAAATATACCTGAAGTTAAAGTTTTCTTCACTCTAGTATATGCTGCAAACACGCCTACCACATAAGAAAAAAAAAAAAAAAAAACTGGTGAGAGTTGTACTCTAGTTGTACCGTTATTCTTTGAGCTCAATGGAGCCTGAAGGGAGGAAGGAATGTATGATATGCTGACACAGGTTCTGCAACGTTTTTTAACCATTTGATGAGAGACTGAGATAGATTGAAATAGAAGGGTGAAGTAGTTATTCCAGTTTCATTGTTCTAGACTTTTATGCTTTTTCTTTGGAATTTTTCAATCTGTTAGGGGATTCTGTAATAATTCAAACGTTTTTATTCAGGTAGGGTTTGCTCGTTATCGTTCTTGGCATTGAAGGCAAACCAAGCAGTGTTATTTTTTTTTTTCATGTGTACTGTTTGTCTCGGGTAAAACTCATTTCAGCGTATTCGTATGCTGTTCCTGTTTCTGTTGAAATTTGTCTTTATTTTTTTTGGGTATGTCTCAATTTAAGGTTCTTTATTACCTAAAATAGAGAATGAGACCCACTAGTTTTCATTCTCAGAAAAACTCCCTAACCGCTTTCTTTCTTTCTCTCCTAGGGGTGATCATGGTCCGGTCTGGTCCATATTTTGACAAAAAATTGCATAACCAGAACCGGAACCAATACTTCGGTTCTATAAAAACTAGTGAGTAACCCGTCGAAATTCGACGGGAATAATAAAGCTATTTAATTAAGAAAAGCTGATGAAACACATTTTCAAACTGAAATAATGGTACAAAATCAAATTAAGTGATCTATATAATAACATACCTATCTCATTCTCAAATAATATTCACCAATAGTTTTGATTTAGAAAAAAAATATATATCCACCAATAGTAGATGCATTAATACTTCTCCATAGTAGGAGACACACCTATACATAGTAAATCCTACATACCGTAGATACTTAAATTGGGCTAGAAATTACGACAATATCCACTTGCTTCACTCAACCAAATTATCATACCACAATTAACCACACTTACTTAGGGTACCAAGCAGTAGACATATAATTAGTTATAAACACATACACCCCAAAAACTTAAATCAACACCAAAATCTACATTTTAAGAACAAAACTAACAACAAATAGTGCATCCAAGTGGAACATGAGCAACGGATGAAATCTTCAAACGCATCTCCCACACCTTGTCTCTTGGAACCTGCAAAAAGAAGTTGCACAATCATTACAAAAGTAACATACAATCTAACCTCTATGGTATAAACTTCGGAAAGAACCTACTCTATCCGTCTCATACTTATTGCTACCAATTGAGAGTGCACGGGGATTAAGAAAATATGTTGGAAAAGTAAATATTGTGAGTGGGTATGAGAGAGAAAATAAGTTAGTGGATAGTTGTTGTGAGTGGATAGGAGGGAGAAAAGGTGAACATTTTGGCTAAATAGCAATAAGTATGAGACGCCCAAATGGAAATAAATAGCGATAAGTATGAAACGGAATGAGTAGTATTTATTTTTATGTATTCTTGAACTGACAAAAAGGTAATATGAAAAAAAAATTAAGCACACTACCTACATTCTAAAGCATCAGCAATATGCCGTGTAAGAAGTACGCTAGCTTCAATCAATAGATTAAAAAAAAAATTAGGCACACTACCTAGAAAATGTAATTTTTCTCATTGATTGGACACCATTTGAGCATACTTGTATTAAGAAGTCGGACATAAACTAATTACTCTTTCCGTTTCCGTCCAAAATTTATAGTTACTAATTTTTATTTTGGATGTCCCATACTAATGGCTACTTATCCAAAATATTCAATATTCTCTCTCTTCCCCACTCACAATAATTATCCACTATTTCAGTTTCTCTCTCATTCCCACTCACAACATCTATCTGTTTTTAATCTCCCCGCATTCAGTTTTAGTAACAGAAGGAGTATCTTCTTAAATCCATTTTGAAGTATAGGGAAACACCTTTATGGATAGACAGAGTAAACTTAAGTGCATAAATATGAATGTATGAATATCTATATAAATATGAAATAAATATGAAATGTAATTGTTACTATGATTGTTTGAGATCTTAAAAATCAGTTGAAAACTTCTAACTGTTTAGGGAAGTTGAAGCGTTCTAGTTCGAACCTGGAACCGCTCCACCCAAAATTAGCTCCTCCCCTCCACCCAATGGTTCTCCATTCATCCACGTAGGCGAGCTCATCTTTTTTGTGGCTGAAAACCACTTCAAATTTTTGTGGGTTCCCACCAAGCTTGGACATATCTTGACCATCGAGCACAAAAAATGGTGAGGTGGCGAGATCATAACCATTGGGTGGAGTGGACGGGGATGGAGCTAGCTCCCCGTTGGAGCGGTTCGAAATTCGATTGGGTGTGTACTGTTCAGGATCAAATTTAAAATGGTGTAGTCACCGTATTACTATTCCTCCTACTCATTATCTCTCTTATTTTACTTTTATACTTGTAACACCAATTAACTTACTATTTCCCCAACTCATTTATTTCCTGTTTTTTACTTTTCACTCACAACACCTCTCTACTACCTTACTTTTCCTAATCAGCGTGCACATAAAGTTGGTCCAGTTTGAAGTGAGATGGAAGGAGTATACTCCCTATGTCCCATACCAAATGGCACAGTTTGACTTTTTCGATCAACTAAGTCAATCTTTAACCATAATTTTATGAATATCTAGATATCTCTATACAATTCTAAAAATTATTAATGATAATATTTCTAATAGTGAAACAATAACAATTTTTAGAATTTCATAGAGATATTTAGATATTCATAAAATTATGGTAAAAAATTGACTTAGTTGACCAAAAAAAGTCAAACCGTGCCCTTTTTGGGACAGAGGGAGTATGTGTATGAATCTCAAAATTTTCCAAACAATCAAAATATATTAATATTTTTACTGTTGATAATGTTACTCATAGGAAATGTTGGCGTTATTAATTGACTTCGACCTGTGGATAAAATAAAAGGGTTGAAGTGGCAACATTTTAAAAAGGTAATCTAATAGTGATAAAAAAAATAGTTGGGTGACGACATTTGAAATCACAAAAGCATTTACGCAAATATTAAAATCAAGTATTACCTCTCGTCTTATTTCTTTTATTTGTCGGTAAATTATTTTGTGATTCAATCCTTACCGAATCTTGCACTCGCAAGAAATCTTGAATTTGTTTTATAACATACCTATGTAATATCATAATAGGATGATAGTTCTATAAGATAATAAGTACAGAAAGCTTCAAAAAACCATTTAAAATAGTGAAAATTGATCATTTCTAATATTTTATTTGTACATGTATCCATGCGATCAAGTGAGCCTGGGACGGGGCTACAATAGGGCAAGGGCAGTCAATTGACCCCCTAAGTTTCAGAATGTAGCATTTTAGTCCCTGCACTTTTTAAAAAGAAAAAAAGTGATGTTAATCTAACCCCCCCACCTAAATTCTTAAATAATCTATATTTTTTATTTAAAGAAAAAATTTCATAGACAAAATAATCAAATTATTATTATTATTATTATTATTATTATTATTATTATTATTATTATTATTATTATTATTATTATTATTATTATTATTATGAAAAGTATTAATGTGTAGTTGGAACAATATTAGATAAAACTTTAACGGGTGAAATTGTTTCAAAGAGAAACGTGGGGTGTGAACTAAAAATTTCTTAATTTGTCTTTAAAACTCATTTTCTTTTGTTTGTACTCTCCATGTCCCAAGATAAGTACGTCTCGGTCCCAAAACATCTTGCACCAATTTATGTATTGGTATTCCATTGATAACTCTGTTTTCTATTTTTTTTTTCCTACCCCACTTTTGTTATATTCACATACTTAATAGTGCGTTCCACTTGTAAATCCTATTTATACTCATAAACTCTTTCTCACTCCAATATATTGAACATATATACCCCTCATTAATAGATATCCGTGTAAAGAGTATCATACGTTTGAAATATTTGTCTAAAAATTTCATGTGTTCATTTCTCCTAGAGGTTGCATAAAAATGATATTTTTTTAACCCTCATACATCAATGTCAAAACTGTATAAAAATGACTTTTTATAATTTTCTAATAAGAAAGTAAGAGAACATATTATTATCTTTACACGTCTTTTAGTAACTAATAAATGTCAAACTTGAGTTGTTTAATGTATATTAAAAGAATGTAGTCTACTTTTTTTTTTTAATATTTTTTTGTACTATAAGCTATAATTGTGAACTATCTTTTAGAAAATTGATATTTATTTTTTGATTGATCAAAACTAAAAGTGAAATATTTATTATGAGATAAAATAATTAGTATATTTTTGTAAGGTGGATTTTCTGCTTTTCATCGTCTCATTTCAAGCGGCACAAAATTTCTTTTTGAGCGTCACATTGGTAAGTGTTAGGAGACCTAAGTTGGTGAATGTTATTGAGCCAACTTAGAAAAATATTTAGTTACCTAATTAAATTAAAATATTTACCTTAATTAAAAGTATTTCCTATAAGAATTATATTTCGTACTTTGGCTAATAGTTATTCTTTATATTTTATTTGCACCTGTATCCGTGAGATTAATTTTATGTTAACATATTTTGATTCAACCATTTAGAAAATAGTTGTAAAAAAAGTAGAGCTATAATATTTTATTACAAAACTCAAAATAAAATTATTATGGATGTTCTGTCCTCGATTTTCAAATTCAAAGTATAGTAATCAAATTAAATTTAATAAGTATGATTTTGTAATTTAGCACATATCTATATAACTGTTAATTAGTCTAATTTTTTATTTTTTTTTTTGAAATAATTGGTCTAATGTTTGTTGGAAGATTTATCTTGACATGAATACTTTGAATATTGGGATAACCGGCAGTAATTTAGTTTGACAATTTTTTTTCATATAAGTTGTATCCACTGTGATAAAGGAATTGATGAAATTAATGATAATATATTTTTTGTGATTCAATTTCTTAAATTCAAGGACAATTATGACATTTTTTTTTAACTAATAGAATGAATATTTCCTAAACCATAAAAAAGTTCATTTCCATTTCAATGGTAAAAACTTAAATTAAGTTTAATGTAGTATACATATGTTTGCTTGAATAACTTCAAGCCCATTTCCAATTCTCCATTTTTGGGTTTTCTATATATTTTGATACGTCATGTACCATAAAATGAAATAAAATAGTAATATAGCATATTCCATTCCTTCCATGATAATGTGCACAAACTCTCTTTTGAGAGTCTCACTAATAAGTCATATTAGAATTTGGTCTTCATCACTTTAAAAGACCTTGTTAAGGGGTGGTGTTATCCAAACTACGGAGCATATAGTTAATCTATTATTTTCTCCAAATTAATGAGGGACAAATGAGGCTACAACAATACATATTTTTCTTAAATTGAAATTTTATATATTTCTTTATTCAATGTGATCTATTTGTCATGCTTACAACAACTATTCAATAATATTTCTTACCCCACTTTCTCTCTCCTATTTCACTTTTTACAACACAACAATTCCTTATACCATTTTCTCCTTAATTCCTGTACACATTCATTTTGTGCATATTATTACGGGACAGAGGGAGTATACATAAGAGAGTGTAACATATTATGATAGATGAAAAATAAAACTAAGTAATTTCATAAGAGAATCAACACTCTGTTTGAATTCATAACTCATGCAACAAAACGGGGCAAGGAGTTTGATCCTGTGTGTAAATATATTTGGCATTGCCCCTACAACTCTTCATTTTCTCCTTTATATTTCATTCCCACCTCCCACAATAGAGACTATTATATTTGGCATTTCCCCTGATTTGGTCATGGAATATACTTACAATTTTTAAATATTGAATCTAATTCTTCAAAATCCAAAAAAGAATCAAAATAATTTCCTAAATAACAATCATAGAAAAAAAAATAAAAATTAAAAGGTAAAAACAACCATAAAAATTTACAACAAACTCAAAGTAAAAATAATTATCAATACCTAAACTGAAATTGGCATCAATGCAAAATATAAATAGCAACTACGAAATCATAATCATAGCCCATATAAAAAAATGTTTTTCATCAATCGAAAATCAAAAAAGATTTCATAACCAAAACTCATAACAAAATCAAGATAAAAAGTATGACCAAAACTTTGACAATGAACCATAATCCAAATTAATACCTAACACAAGTCTACGAATCATTATAAAGTTATAGCTAATATACAATATTTTTAAAAAATAGAGAAAATAATAATACTGTAATTATCACATGAACAATAGTTAAGAGCTAAAGAGCAAGTTGATCATAAGGACAAAGGTATAGTAGAGCTATATAAAAATTATGGTCTTGATCAAGAGCGAATTTGGAAATTCATTCTAAAGTGGAGGGGTAGGGAGTATATTTTTTGAAATATATTTACGTCTCCAACGTGTAAATAAGAAGCTCTGTAATCTTTTCATAAGCTCCTGCATAGTTGTTAAACTAATATTTATGAATAGCAAAAAAAAATACTACGTAGTTCAATTTTATAGAAGGAAGTATTATGCATTTTCAAAGAAACGGCAAGAAAGAAACCTACCATGTCTTTACTTTAGTAGTATCAATTTCATGAAGTTGCCTCTTCACTTTATTGACCAGAGGTCCTGCACAAGAAAGAGCTAAAATTAGCACTCATTTAGGGTAGAAT
This sequence comes from Campanula takesimana, assembly GCA_026119855.1. Taxonomy (NCBI): domain Eukaryota; kingdom Viridiplantae; phylum Streptophyta; class Magnoliopsida; order Asterales; family Campanulaceae; genus Campanula; species Campanula takesimana. The sequence continues at coordinate 15,190 of JAOWBW010002026.1, read as the reverse complement.
ATAAAACATACACAATTAGGGTTTAAGTCTGAGTAGACTTCATTTTGGAAAAAAATGTTTGAAAAATTATTAATCTGAATTGTGTGAAGGCCGATCAAAACCGATTAGGTCATAATATAGATAGATTCAATTGCAATTTAAAGTGATTTTAAATTGTGGTTTAAATTAAGATAGGAATAGATATTGAAATCATCTCCTTAAATGAGACTTTTTAGTGTATAAAAAAAATCAAATAATTTTAAATTTATGTTTAAATTTTGGATAGGAAAGCAAATTATTATCTTAAATGAGTCTTGTATGATAGCATAATCTTCCTATCTTGGCGTATATTTTCAATTTTCAAATTCTTCTAGCTTTGTTGATCTCACTAAATTAAGTAAGTATTATAAATTAAGATATGTAACTTAATTTGCATTCAAATAGGCATATGAATAAGAGATTGAAGTTAATGAAATTCCATTAATAAAATTCCATTAATTTATATGGAATTCTACACGGCATAATTCATGGGATTTGGCATTTTGATTTGTTTTGGTCAATCAATGCAAATTTATTACTATACCCTCTTTATTACTTATTTTATTTCATAGCTAGAAGGATAGTTTGGTCAATCAATGCACACTTGAATACTTAGCTAATCCAATGAAATGCCTCCACGTGGAATTCCACGTCATAAAGCCACGTGGCGCGCTGTGGAAGCAAGAATTGTTTCTGCTTTTATATATTATATAGATTTAGAACCGGAACCGAACCAATACTTGTGAGAACCAATACACTGGTTCTGGTTCTACTGGTGTGGTCTGGTCCGGTTCTACAATTTATTAATCATTTAAAATTTATTTGTTTTCAAAGTTTGTTAAATCACAACATTGACAAGATCAAACGCAAATAAACTTAATATTAATTATAAATCAAGATTAAACTCAAATAAAAATTGAAATACCGTCAACTTATACGATTAAAGGTCTCAATCCACAAAATATAATCACTATGGGGTATTAATAAGACAACTATTGATTAACAAACAAAAAGACATATATTGTTCATCTTGGTTGTCAATATGCTGCCATCATTCACGAACAAAGAACGATATGAAAAATGTAAGTTGAAAAGTGAGAATAAGCATTACTAGTCTGGGACTTAGAGTTTGCCGGTTTGAACCTTGGGTTCGGTACAAAATTACAAATAGTCAATTGGATCTTTGAAAATTATAATACAAAATATAAGTATATAATTTTATTTACTCTAAGATATACATATAAAATAACAATACATAGCATATGTGCACAACTGGTCCGGTCTTCTAACCGAATTAATTTTACCAAGAACCAGAACCGAACCATATACTGGTTCTATAATATTTTGGAACCGGAACCAAACCATATGTACTGGTCTGGTCCGATTTTAGCTGGTCTGGTCGGTTCCTTTGGTCCGGTCAGGTTCTTATTGAATTATTTTATCTTCAAATTTGTTACTAGTTAAAGACGAAGTTTGAACATAATTTTTTACAAAGAGAGAACTTTCAAAAGGGGAAACTTTTATATAATCCCTCATTCTAATCAAAATACAAATTTAAGGTATACATTGTCAAAATTCCTCATCCATGGACAAACATACATATTCCCACTGAAATGAGCCCTCTATCTCCTCCCCATTTACTTTCTTTATCCAACCAACCACTTCCGGCCCCCTCCCCACCACCTCCGATTAACAACCTGACCAGTAAACGGCCCCACTCGGACTACCACACCTGGCTGGTGATCATCCTCCATACTTTATTATTCCAAAGAATTTTCCTGTTTATTGATATAGACATGCCCAAAAGGTTCGTATGATCCGGTGGTTCATGAACTGTGAAAACCGTGAACCGCATAAACCATGAACTGGGGTGAACCGTGAACCGGTGGTTCACGTTTTTATAAGGTTCATAGACTCTAAGCCGGCGGTTGAACCGGCGGTTCATGAACCGTGAACCGTGAAACATGAACCTTGAGATTTTTAACATTTTCCCTATAACTTTCATCCATTTTGTTAATCTTTTTATGACTTTCATCCTTTTTTTGTTAATTTTTTTAACAAAACAACTACTAATTTTCCTTGAAATGGGGTGAACACAATGATTTTCGTTATAACTTTCATCTATTTTTTCGTTAAATATTTTAAAATTAATTAAAAAATATTTTAAAATTAAAATAAAAAACGAACCGTATAAACTGTGAACCGGGTATAGGCGGTTTTATAAGGTTCATCCATATTTTGAACCGTGAACCGGCTGTTCATGAACCGGGAACCGACGATTCACATGACCCGGACATGTTTATATTGATATACTCTTATGTAACAATATTAAATACTTTTAGTATTGTTACATGAGTTTGCGATTGTTCTAACTAGGGCTGTTATGCGAACCGGGCCTCGGGATCGGCTTGAAAAGGTTCAAACTCGAGTGGGCTCGAGTTGTAACTCGACTCAAGCTCGAACCGAGTTTCAAGCTCGACGGTGTTCGACTCGTTTAGCTCGTTTAGCTCGAGTTCGGCTAGATAAGCTAATTAAACTTAAATTATTGTTTTCGACCTGCTCGAACTCGGCTCGATAAGCTCGAACTCGACTCGATAAGCTCGTTAAGAACACATTTTAAAAAAAAAGCCTATCGTTAAAACTCGAGTTTAATATCGACTCGAGTTGTTCGCGAGAAGTTCGAGAGCTCAATTCGACTCGAGCTTGAACAAACAAGTGGGATAGAGCTCGAGCTCGAGCCCAAGAAAATCTCAAGCTTGATAAGTTTTAAACGAGCTCGACCTCGACAACCAAAGCTCGAATCGGTTCGACCTTTTACTGCCCGAGTTTTAACCTGAGAAATATCATTTCTCACTTTTTCAGACTCGATAAGTTAATACTTTGTTCGAACCCAATAAATACCTGTTTTAAGTGTAAAAAAAGACTCGAGAAGTCTCAGTTCTCATTGTGAAAAAACCCGAAATCAGAGTTCTCACTTGTTTGTTTCTTAATTATAAAAACCTGAGAATCTCAGTTTTTAATTGCTCAAACAGAGGAATAGCACTTCTTACTTGTTCAACCCGAGAAATCAAAGTTCTTAGTGTGGATTAGATTGTAAAATTGGCTACTCCTTTCGTTTCAAAATATTTGTAGTTTCAGACTTGTGTACACATATTAAACGAATAATTATACGAATAATTATGAAGTAGATTAAATTATGTTGTGGTATCTACCCTCCAAACTAAACAGATCGCAAGAATATAATATGCAAACCACAAGCAAGAACGATAAAAAGAAGAAAAAACAGTAAAGAGACACAAAGAATTGTTTATCAAGTTCGTCAATATATTTTTGACTACGTCTATGGGAACTACCAAGCCAGTATCTTGCACTATAATATGTTAAATTTGAGTTACAATGAGTTATGGGGCGGATCCCTGCGTATATGCACAACCTAGAATAAGTCCAAACCCTAGAAATAGAAGGAATCATAAAATCAGTCGAATTCAGCCCAGCCTGTTTCCCCGCCATAGTGTGCGGTCGCCCACTTTTCTTCAAATAGCCCTAAAACTAACCTGGTTGTTTGGGGGCCGGCACACCCTTATCCTGGGCGGCCGCCCACTCCGGCTGATGATGATTTCCCCTTTACTTCTCGCTAGTCCGGTTGGTCCTCTACTCCAACAATCTCCCACCTAGAGATCAACCGCATATAAGCCCCGTATCCGTCTTCAACTCATCCTTAGTGTCTTCTAGTGCTCACCTCCATTATGGTAGTGCCGTCCTCCTCCTCTACTCTTCAAGCCTCGTTGAAGCTATACAAAGCTTCAACTTATCAAGGTTCACGACCTTGGTCAACATGTCAGTCGGTTTCTCCGATCCTTGAATCTTCTCCAGCCTTAAGATCTTACTTTCCAAGAGATGTCTTATGTAGTGAAACCTCAGCTCGATGTGCTTCGTTCTACAATGGAACGTTGGATTCCTTGCTAGATGTATTTCACTCCGACTTCCATTGTAGAGAGCATTACCATTTCGCGTCTTCCTAAGTTCACCCAAGAAACTCTGCAACCATACCATCTCTTTGCTTACCTCTGTCACCGCCACATATTCTGCTTCCGCAGTAGACTGAGCCACGATCTTCTGCAATTTAGAAGCCCAGGAGATTGTCGTACTACCCAATGTAAACACATAACCCGTACTACTTCTCCTCTTATCAAGATTACTTGATGCCAAATCTGCATCAACATAACCCGCTAGCACGACGTCCTTGCTTAACAAACATAGAGACTTACCAGAAGTACCCTTTAAGTAATGAAGGATCCATTTAACCGCTTCCCAATGTTGCTTCCATGGATTGCCCATGTACCCGTTGACTACTCCCACCTCATGTGCAATGTCCGGCCTTGTACACACCATCGCATACATTAGGCTCCCCACCGCCGAAGCATATGAAGTCTTAGCCATCTTGTCACGCTCCTCCTTGCCCTTAGGTAAGTCTTTTCAGATAGCTTAAAATGACTACCCAACGGTGTACCTGTTGGGTTTGCCATTTCCATGCAAAATCTTGCCAAGACTTTCTCGACGTATTCTGCTTGTGAAAGAATTAACTTATTCGACTCCCTATCCCGGTCAATCCGCATGCCCAAGATTTTCTTGGCCTCTCCCAAATCCTTCATCTCGAACCGTTCTAACAACTGTGTCTTCAATCTGTTTACCTCTCTACTGCTAGAGCCCGCTATTAGCATATCATCGACATATAACAACAAGATTATATACCCACCCATTGTCAGTGTTCTTGAACTAGCAACAATTATCCGCCTCACATCTAGCAAAATTAATGGCATGCATGAATCCATCAAACTTCATGTACGACTGCCTAGGAGCTTGTTTAAGGCCATACAAGCTCTTAGTCAACATGGAAACCAGTTCATTGTTACCCTTAGACAAGTATCCTTCTGGTTGTACCATGTAAATTTCTTCCTCCAAATCCCCATGAAGAAAGGTCATCTTTACATCTATTTGTTCCAGCAACAAATTATCTGCCACTACTAGCCCCAGCAAACCACCATTTTGATAGTAGTCATCTTCACACAGGAGTGAAGACCTCGGTGTAGTCAATACCGTATTTTGCTGAAACCCTTTTACAACCAACCTTGCCTTGTTACGCTTACTGCCATTTGCTTCCTCCTTGATCCTGTAAACCCACTTGTTATGCAATGCCTTCTTCCCCTTAGGTAGTTCAATCAACTCCCAAGTTTCATTGGCCTTTAATGAGTCTATCTCATCATCCATCGCAGCTTTCCACTTGTCAACAAGTTCACTACGAATAGCCTCCGCATAACACTCCGGTCACCACTATAAGTTAACAACAAATAGTAATTCGAAGGAGAATACCTATCAGGTGATCCACGCAATCACCTGGATCTGCGCAGCGGAATATCTGGTCCTGGAGTATGTGGTTCATTTTCTGTGACCCCCTGATCTAGGTCATCATGAACCGTCCTGCTCCCACCCGAGTCTGGAATATCCACCTCAACAATTTCTGGTTCCGAACTATCCCCATCAGATGCCCCCTTTCTGTCTTTGTACAAAACCTGTTCATTGAATATAACATCCCGACTACGAATAACCTTATGATTTTGCTCATCCAAAAACTTATACCTGAAGTCATCCACGCCATAACCAATGAATGTACACTTTACGGACTTAGCATCTAATTTAGTTCTATCAGCAGAATCTATATGAACATATGAAACGCAACCAAATATGCGAAGAAATGACAAATTTACCTGCTTGCCACTCCATGCTTCCTCTGGAATCTCGTTTCCCAATGGCACCGAAGGTCCCCTATTGATCAAGAAAGACGTCGTGTCAACCGCATATGCCCAGAACATCTTCGGAAGTCTACACTTCAACCTCATACTTCTAGCCCGCTCGTTTAATGTCCTGTTCATCCTCTCTACAACCCTGTTATGTTGAGGTGTCCCCTTAGGGGTCTTTACTATACGAATCTCATTCACATCACAATATTCCTTGAACTCCCCGAGCTCATACTCCCCACCATTATCAGACCCCAAGTATTTAACCTTGAGTCCCGTCTGTGTCTCTACCAAGGCCTTCCACTTCTTAAATGCCCGAAAGCTTCATATGTCCCTTTTAAGATGTAAACTCAGACCTTCCTTGTAGATCATCAATGAAGGTCATGTGATATGATGCACCACCTAGAGAAGTTACCGGAGTCGGTCCCACAAATCCGTGTGAACCATTTCTAACATTGCTTCCCTCAAAGCCCTACTTGTCCTCGAGAAATTACTCCTCGCCTGTTTGCCAAACACATAGTATTCGCAAATCCCCACGTTAACTGCATTCAAACCCGGTAGTCTTCCCTTTGAGCAAATTACTCGCATCCGCTTCTCACTCATGTGACCCAATCGACAGTGCCACAAATCTGTATCACCCTTAGCTGACGCTACCGCAATACTATCCTTGGTGTTGTTCGCCAAATACAATGTACCTTCCTTATTACCTCGAGTGATCTCAAAATCTCCCTTGGTATAATCCAGTTCTCAGCTAAAAGTTACTGAGTAACCTTCTTCATCCACTGTCCAACTGATAACAGGTTCTTTTTCAACCCAGAATGTGTCTGACCCCGTATAGATGTAGGACTTCCCGTCCGATGCTCTAATTTTGACATCCCCTTCCCTTGATTTCTAAAGGCTCGCCATCCGCCAGATAGACCTTTCCAAAATCACCGAAGTATAATTTTCCATCTCCTTTGCATGCCCGCATGAGTGGAATGATGCCCCGAATCCAGCACCCATGATTCTAGTGCACTACGAACACTCAGAATCAGTACTCTTTACCCTCAGCTGCCACAGAATCACATCATCATCACAAACTTCAATCAAGTTCGGTCAAGGTGAACCGCACAATCACCACCTCTCCTAAAAAATAAGCACGACATGATGAGTTCGCCAACCGGATTCAACTTCAGTTCGCTCAACGGACTCCCATTCAACTTCGGTCTGCTCAACAAGACTCCATTCAACATAACAGGTCCGCTCAACGGGCTCCAAACAGACATGACGGTTCGCCACGGACTCGCCAGTCCGCTGAACAGACTATAAACAGGCATTGTGAGGGTTCGCCAAACGGACTCAGTCAGTCCGCTGAACGGACTATAAACAAGCATGACGGGTTCCCCAAACGGACTCAGCCAGTCTGCTCAACGGACTATAAATAGGCATGGCGGGTTCGCCAAACGGATTCAGCTAGTCCGCTCAACGACTCTAACGGGCATAACGGGTACGACACACTGGACTAAGCCTAGGTCCGCTAATCGGACTTTAAAAGAGCAAACAACGGTTCCGCAAAACGGGTTCAACTCAACTCAAGTCTGCCAACCAAACTCTAAATCAGCATGACGGAATTCGCTAACCGATTCAGCTTTAGTCCGCCACGGACTCTAATTGGGCATAACGGTTTCCGCTAAACGGCTCCAGCCTCAGTATGCTACCGGACTCTAAACCTTGGCCACGGTGGGCCATCTCATATCATCGTACGTCTTCATCAACGAAAGGCGCTTACACAGGGGGCGCATCTCTATCCCTTGCAATTTAAAAAATTCCTGCTTTTATCGAGTCTTTGCTTTCCTTTCTTCTCTTTTTCTTGTGATGTCCTTGGGGGATGTCTTTCTTTCGTCGGCGCGTTTTGCTTCACAATCCACGCCGCCGAGGGGCTCTGTAGACACCCCGCCTTGGACCGCTCACTCCGATTGCATACTAGTGTTTTATTTTACTTGTTTTTGTTAATTTCTGTTACTTTTGTTAGTTCTTAACTAATTCCGTTAGTTTTGGACTAAACTGAATACAAGTTTAACTTTAGTGCCATTCTGTCATTTTTAAAGGCGGGCGCCTCCTGTAATGGTCATGTGCCGCGCGCGCGTTTGGTCCAACAGACTAGACCCGCGCGCCTCCCATAGCTGTTACGGGTTCCCACCAAGTTTCCCTCCATTTTCTTATTTGCAACCTCTCTTCTTAATTCAAATCTCCTTTTTATTACAACATTAAAACCCTTTTTATTTTTAACCTCCCAATCCCACATTTCTAGCCATTCCTTTAAAAATAAATATTTCTTTTATTATTATTTTTTATTACTCTTATTTTGATTGGTCAAGACCATCTCACATGGATTGATCTCATTTTCCCTCCCAAATCTCCCTCCTAATTTTACCTATAAAAAGGACCTCGTGGGTAATGGGACACCAAAATAGAGCAACCAAAACTCTACACAAAAACTCTACTAAATTCTCTACACACTTTTCTCTCTAAAACACTCAATTTTCTCACTAAGTTTGGAGTCTTCATCTTCTTCCAACAAGGTACACTTTCTCTTTTATTTCGTAGTTGATTTTTATGTCTTTTAATGTATTCAATCCCCATCAAAATGGACATAACCAATACGACTACTTCGCATATTGAAGTTAGTTAAGTTTATCTCCCTACATTTCAAACTCTCATTTAATTTCCCATTTCCCCCCCCTTAATGTAATAGTTAGCATAAATTTACTTTGTAATTCACCTTTTCCTTTCAATGTAATTGCTAGCACGTATTCATATAAATAAAGGACTTTTTTACATTAGAACACCTTTAGTAGCAAGACCGGCTTTAGCCGGGCGAAGTGGTGTTTAAGTACTTCTCACTCCGTAACCTAACCCACGAACCCGTCTCTTCCCGAATCTCTGGTTTTCGTACAAATTAGGCTATATTAGGTTTTTCTTATGTTCCTTTAAGAACATAGGTGGCGACTCTAATCTCTAAAACCAAATAGACATCCTAGGATAATTCACCGCTCTAGCCAAGTCGTGGTTTCTCGGGGTATCTACAGGTCCTCTACTCCAACAAATAATTCTTACAATAGTTCAAGTACCTAGGTAATAAAATGCTTTTACAATTACAATCTTATAATCATAAAAAAAGTGTATTTGGCAAATAATTTTAAAGATTCGTAGATAATACTCTCTCTATTTTGGAATAAATATCATAATTGATAGGTCAATGTTTTTATGTTTTTAGTAATGCTTTCTTAATTGACCCAATCTATTAATATGGGTTGTGTGAAACCTCTTATGGCATTGTAATACTTGTGACTATTAAATGAGTAGTATAAGAAGATCACCAAACTTCATACCCTATTTTTAGTAAGACGAACCCAAAACATTATGAGGATAAAAAGAAAGAGGAAGAAAAGATAACAAAAGTTGTCGCCCCTTTGTCTACCAAAGACTCTGGCACAACTCTCTCGAAATGGATAAGTAAGCTCTTCCTTCGTAGCAGCCAAGGATTTCGATGCATTAGGTTCTTCCATTTTTTTTTTTTTTTTTTTTTAAAGTGAGATATTTGAGAAAAACGAAAAAAGAAAGTAGGACATTTATTCTAGGATAGAGACTAGGAATATAACAAGCACTCTGCCAAACTTACGTAGTGTTATACACGTGCACTAAACGCACAGACATTAAGTGTAATAAATTAATGTAATGTAGAAATATTACTCTTTGAAGACCAAAGTGACTATTTCTTTTGTTTTTGTATAATTCTTATGGAAAGCAATTATTATCATGCTTTAGTGACAAAAGTGTCAACTTTACCTTTATAAATGTGCTTTTTTACCATATTAATGTTTCACACTAAGATAATAAATAAAATAGAACAAGTTTCAATGCAAAGGTAAAGGTAAGAAGACTTGTTCAAAAGTAACAATTATTTTGGACCAAAAGTTTGGCTCAAAAGTGATAGTTATTTTGAGCCGAAAGAAGTAATAATTAATTTATCCAACAATGTAACAATGATGTGTGCTTACTAATACAATTACATTTATTATACTCATAAATAATGAATTTATAATATCTCTAGAATTTAGAAAAATGTATCTAAATGATATTCAGACTAGGGGAAAGTTTGAGCGGAAAAAATTGTTGAAATGCTATAGACTTTTTTTATATACTTACTCCCTTCGACCCACTTTAATTTTTTTTTCAAAATTTATTTTGGTATCTAATTTTAATTTATAAAATTTTAAAATGAAAACTTTTTTAACACTTTCTAAAGGGACTCATTTTTCATATTCACAAAAGTTAACAACTTACTATTTTTCATTTCAGTTATTTCTCTTACCCATCTATCTATACTTATAATATATCACGTTTTAACTTTTATATTAATTTTATATTTAGGTTATTTTTATAATTTAAAGTGAGAAGAAGGAAGTAAGATTATTTTAATAACGGAGTAGTACTCCTTCAGAATTGACATTAAGAATAGAAAATACTAGGGACACAAAATCTTGCTCACAAAATCATAGAATTAGAGAGTGGCGGGTCCATTATCGATCCAACCAATAAAATATCGTCAGCTTATTTGTGAGCATGATTTTATGACAGTATTTTGTGGCCTAGCATTGCTTTTTTTATGAATAGGATGGTGGATAATCTCTATCAAAAATTAAGTCCCCGGCTCAAATCGTATTAGATTAAAAGCCGCCCATGAACACACACCAGCACGCAGTGGCGGAGCCAGGAATTGAAGGAAGGGGGACAATTTTTTTTGGAGCAAAGGAATGATGAACGAGGTTCGGGTAGCGCCCCGAGTTTTTTTTTTTTTTGAGTGTTCTTTTGTATTACTGTTTCCCAAAGATGAAAGTTACCCTTCAAGTGCGACAATTCAATAACGAATATCAACCTCTTCAAGTGGGACGAAGGTAGTAAAGTACTTAGACAATTTTAGGGCCGGCCCAGAGGGGGCAGGTGGGGCGCCCGCCCAGGGCCCTTGCCGGGAGAGGGGCCCAAATTTTTTATAGCATGTATATATATTGTGTGTGTGTGTGTGTGTGTGTGTGTGTGTGTGTGTGTATATAATATATATATATATATAATATATATATATATAATATAATCTTTATTATGAAAAAAAAACAAAATTATCACTAATTATTTCTTAAAGAAATAAAAGAAATCAGCTGACACATTTTATTAATTCATTTTTAAGCAAAAGAGGCCCCAAGAAAAAAATACACAAAAAGCCTATTTTATTGAGAAAAAAATCAACCAATGACGACTACATATATAACTTTTGGGGGCTTCATATTCCCTCATTCATATTATATTTAAGCCCTCATACTTTTGGGGCCTTCATATTCCCTTATTTTAATAACTCAAAGAAAATTATTTTTTTCTTGTGACAAATTTAAGTAAAAATGAAAACATCTTTGTAAGACAGATATGTATAATCTTCTTTGGTGTAATTTTTTAGTCCTCATATTCTTATTATATTATTTTATTTTTTGGTGAACATAATTTAATCTTATCTTTTGCAAGAGTTTTTAAGACACTTTTATATATTTATTTAATATGTCTTTTGCAAATTTGGGACGTTATTTGTATATATTTTTTCATCATATTTTTGTTGTACATATTTTTTTTCTTTTATAATTTTACTTGTTTTATATATTTTCTTACTATTTTTCATGATAAAAATTTATAGGTTTCATTATAACCTTCATTTATCTATTATTATGCTAACTTCAATCATTTCATCTTACAATTATTTTATACTAAATACAAATTCAAAGTACAAGTTAACACAAAAAATAATTCTGCTAGTAAAAAACAGAGTTTGAAGGAGATTTTTTTTTTTTATATATAAATTCCGTTCATTGTTTCAAAAGAGAAGGGCCCTTCAATTGACCTCGCCCAGGGCCCCAAAAAAGCTAGGAACGGCTCCAAGTAAAATTTTGGGATTATTGGACAAGATTGATGTGCATTCCAAAAGTGGCTAGTAGAAGAAAAATTATTCACAAAATAACGGTAAAACTACCAAAGTGTAAAGTATAATGGTTAGGGGATGGCAACGGTCCGGATACAGTCCGAGGTATCGCAAAACCCGTATCCTACCCGAAGCTACCTAGATCGTATTATTTTATCCGTATCCTCCGTATCCGGCTGAGCGGTAAATCCGTATCCGTCCGAAGATCCGCCTTTTTTTTTTTTGAATAACAAATTCAAATTTCAAAAAAAAAAAAAAAAAAAACTGGATCATGAATCATAGCAAGGACAAAATAAATGCAACTATTTCAATCGATAGTAACAGAAAAATGGAAATCAATTTTGGAAAACAAAAGAGAAATTAGTTTACTTACCTTCTCAAATTTTGAATTTTCAGAGATGAACTGTGTGCGTGAGTGTATCCGCCCATATCGCGTCGATGCAGTCGCTCAGAGCGGTGACTCGGTCGCTCGGTTCAATCGTCGCGCGGCGGTCGACCTGTCGGCGTCGCCTTCTCCTCTCTCTGTCGCAGTAATGGGTTAGAGCGCAAGAGAATCCGTAGTGATGGCCGGAGCTGGATCGTCGGTCGCTGAGGTCCTTCGGCTGTCGGCGACTCCGTCGCCCTCTCTCTCTCTTGGTCGCGGCGTGTTTGAATAGAAAGAAAACCCTAGATAGGAAACTGATAGAGAGTGATAGTGATTATTTTAGTCTCACACACAGCACACTCACACATTATATATAAAAGGGTAGGGTTTGTAATAAAAATTGAAATCAAGGGTAAATAATAACAAGCTTAATATAGGATACGGGCTGGATACGTCGGAATACGGGCCGGATACGGTCGGATACGGATCGGATATGGTACGGATCGGATACGGACGGATCTTTGGCGAAGTCCGAACCGTATCCGAACCCGCCGGATTTTTAAAATCTATTACCAAACCCACCCATCCCCGGACGCATTGTTTCGGATACGGATCGGATTCGGTCAAATTGCCATCCCTAATAATGGTGGCCCATGTAAAGTAAAGCACCATCTTAGTTAGACCCGAGTGAATGACTTTTTCAACCTGCAAAATACTCTCTCCTCTCAAAATATTGTTCACTTTTTTAATGTTAGAGCGAAGGAACTTTGAACAATAATTTTAATTTGATATTTGTTATTGATAGATTATTATGGGTTGGTCTCCTGTAAAACACGTTTTTCCTAGTGGTTAGGAAAAACGTATTTTTCAAAATCGTCTGACAATTATTAACACACTCACTGGACATTCGTAACACAGAAATTGTCTCCTAAACATTGTTACTGGCTATCTATTAGCATTTTCTGCTACTTTAAAAATCAGAAAAAACCTTCTGGCTATCACTTTCAAAGGTTCTGGCTATCAATTTCATATCCAAAAGGCTTTATATTGATATCCAGAAGACTTTATATTGATATCCAGAACCCTTCTGGCTATCACTTTCAAATATTCTGACTATCATCACATATCCAGAAGGCTTTATATTAACATCCAGAACCGTTTGAGAAGTTCCAACTATTTACAAAAATGTCACCAGCGTGTTTTTTTTAAAACACGCCTGGCTATCACTTCACAGTTTCTGGATATCATCTCATATCCAGAAGGCACTATATCGATATCCGAACCGTTGAGAAGTTCCAACTATTTACAAAAATGCCACCGCGCGTTTGTTACCAAAAAATTAGAAACAACATTTAAGACGGAAGGAGTAAGCAATTTAAAAGTAAAAGAAAAAGGAAATATACTTAGATTTTTTTCTCAAATATTCCTTTTTCATAAGTATTTACCATAGTATCACCTTTTTCAAAGTATGTACCAGAATGACCAACTTTGAGGTAATTCGCTACTAGGAAAAGCGAATTAACGTAATTCGCTAATGCCAAGCGAATTACTCTTTGACCAGATTAGGCCCGATTGCATTAGGGCGTTAATTAAGGTTAACCTAATTCGCTTCCTGTACTAGCGATTTATGCCAAGGTAATTCGCTTCTTCAAGAAGCGAAATAAGTTTAAATGATTTCGCTTTTGCGGAAGCGTATTAGGTTAAAAATGCACAGTTCAGTTTTCATTACAAATGAACCAGAGAGTTAGAGGGCGTATCTGGGCGATTGACCTGGTGTGATTGTCGACTGGTTAGGGGTTTTCTCAATTCTCGAAGCTGTGTCATTCCCCGTTCCTAATATAAAATGTAAGTATTTCTTTATTTTAGCAAATATCTATCATATGAATTGGTTGGGATTTGCCATTTTTGGTTCAATTTCGTGGGTGATTGTTGACTGGTTTTGAGTTAAGTAGCGTTTATGATTTGGTTTTTGTACAATTATATTGAATGTGTGGTATTTGCATGGTTGATTTCAAAATTTGGTTTGAAATTGGGGCTGTTTTGAAAGGGGATTTTGATGATTTTGAAAGGGATTTTGATGATTTTAATTTGTAGTTTTTCTTTGAAAGTATGAAAATTATTTTTGTACTGAAAAATTAATGCAAAAAATGTGATTGATTTTTATTTGAAGCCTATTATCAGTAAAGCAAACATGGATTCAATTAGGGAAGGACTTTGTGTTGTGTTGCTCTCTCAGTTATTCAAGTGATTGATTAACCTGTTTGAAAATTAACACTCCCTTTGTCCCACACTTTCAACTAATCGTGGTTTTTTATTGTTACAGATGGATGTAAATGAGCCGTTTGTAGATCCGGGTCCTTTGAACCGGACGGTGCTGACGTTACAGGGTTCCCATAGATCTTCTCAACTATGGGCTGGTGAAGAGGTTTGTAGTATATCGTTTCGACATGGTCCAAAGCCCCCGACAAATATAGATGGAAGGGTTGTGAACAGATTAAGGGTTGCGGGGTTTACGGAGTTTACAGATGGGGGAGATGAAATATGACTGTGCTTTTTTGAGGCGTTGGTCGAGCGGTGGCGCCCGGAGACCCACAGTTTCCATCTACCTGTTGGTGAGATGACGATTACGCTGCAGGATGTGGGTCTATTGATGGGTTTTGCCGATAGATGGATTGCCCGTCACAGGGCTATCAGATATATATGACATACGCCCAGTGGGCTGATTTGTGTTTTGAGTTGTTAGGTGTCAGACCTGGTCCCCCGAACTTGAAGACGGGGATGTTGAATCTCAAGTGGCTTAAGGAGCATATCTTGAATCTATTTGGGAGAACATGCCAAGTAGAGGATATTGATAGGTACACACGTGCCTATATCTTGGCATTATTGGGGTCATATATCTTGGCAGATCGCAGTAATTCGAAGGTGAAGCTCATATATTTGCCACTTCTTAGAGACCCTCGATGTTGTAGGATCTTATAGCTGGGGCAGTGCTGCGTTGGCCATCCTTTATCG
>JAOWBW010002025.1:0-141932 GCA_026119855.1 Campanula takesimana | reverse complement strand
AATGACCGCCCGTGAAAGCGGTTCGCGCCCGTCTCGTGCTGATGCGCTTTGGAATGCGCTCGGTTTCTCACACAATGGTTTCCTCTTGATGCTGTGATTTGATTGCAAGAGTCGCCACCTCATTTTGATTTTAGGAAAATGAAGAAAAAACCTTTTTTGAGAAAATGGGTTCGGGGGCTAAGTTACGAGAAGAGAAGGGTTAGGCACTCTTCTCGCCCGTGATGGTCTCTATATGCGTGCCACTTATATTCAATTTTATGCCTTTTAATTTGGATTTTATGCCCTACCAAAAAATGGTGATGAAATATATATGGAGGTCTTCCTATTCTAGGAAGTTTTCATTTTTATTTCACAACCGGGAACTCGTTTGAGTGGATTCCCGATTGGTTTTCAAGAATGGTTTGATCATATCAAGAAATAATACATCCACGGGAGGGGAGATTACACAATTACACACATATACAAAAAATAGGGGAGACAATCCCACAAATAATAATAAATATCCTCGACGGTGCTTTTGTTGATTTCGGTGACACTTTCCGTCCCCGAGCCGTCGTACCTGTCCTAAAATCAATCCGATTCCAAAACTAAAAATTGGGGGTTAATCACTGAATACTAGGGATCACAAGGGAGTTTTTTGTAGACTTTTTGGACCAAGTTTAGGCCCCAAACACATGCAATAAAGTTGATCACAAAATTCAGCCCAGAAAAGGCAAACAGAAACCTTAGCATGTTTATCACCAATTTTCACCATCTTATCTTGGAATATGACAAAACCCAAAGAACAAAGTTGAATACCACGAATAAAAATGAAGATACCAAAATTTGGAGTTCATAGGATGAGTTTTAGTGGTTCAAAAGGTTTCTGACATTTCAATGTCAGAAACTGGAAGTGCAGAATCTGAATTTTTGAGTTTGAAACATATGTTTGAAAGGAGAACTTCCAGTGATCCAAAAATGTATAAAAATATAAATCCTCCTGAGTTCGTGTAGAACAAAATCCATGTTTTGATCTTTGTCCATAAAATTATTTTTCATCAAGTTTGAAGCCCAAGAACACAGCAAGGTACCACAGTGAATAAACAACTCAGAATCACTGAGACCCAAAATTTATGCATGAAAATATGATCTAGGCATGGAATATGAACATGAAACTTTAGGATAATATATTTAAACATGTTATGAACAACTTTTGTTCTTTGACATAAACCAGAAACCATTCTAAGATGGATTTACAAGCTCATCAAAATCAAGACTCTATACAGAAAGTAAAAACTGATTATATGAGGCATGATTATAGACCTCAAAACACTACTATATCTTCAAACCAAGGCATGAAACTCAAGGACTTTGATATTTAACATGTTAACAACATTATCCAAGAGCTATTTCTCAACAAATAATGATTTTCACATGCATGATAATGAAGGAAAGCCAAAGAGGGCAGATTTACGCCCTTTGAGAGAAACATGAAGATTTTCATACACAAATTAAAGCATATGAATATTATGACTATTATGAACATATATAAACATAATAAACTGAGTATTAGCATCACATGATCATCATTTATATACATAAACAAAGCTTTACAAAGCTAAAAAAAACATGGAAGATGAAGGAAACCTAGTCATTATTTGACTAGGTTCCAAACCACTCCCAATATTGCTTACATATCTAAAGAGCCAATGTTTACATAGAGTTTTACCTAGCTTTTGAGATTATGGGTGCTCCCTTTGTCAACCAAGGGAAGACTTTTTCTTTTCTTTTTGCTTTGTGTTTGATCAAAGTTTTGGCTTTGATGTGTTTTTTGTGGTTTGTTTGGTGATTTATGGGTGGTGTAGGGGTGGTGTATGAGTGGTGGTGTGGTGATGGTGTGGTGGTGGTGTTCTTGTTGAGAGAGAATGAGAGTGGAGGATGGTAGGGTTTTTTTTTTCTTTTTGTTTTTTGTGTCTCTTTTTTGAAATGGATGAGAGTGGTGTATATAGGAGGAGGGAGGTGGTAAATTGGTTGTAACTTGGAGGGGGGAGGTTGTAAATTGGTGGATTCATCATCTATCCTTCTTGACTAAGGCTTAAAGTCATCTTCCTTATCTCTGTTCCGGCTTTCCGCTCCGCAACTGCTCCGTTGTGCGCGTCTCCGGTGTCCCGGTTGTCCGCGAGTCCAACATGAAAGTTGCTCGGAATATTTTTCTGGTCAGGCCGGTATATCTGAAATATTTTTATGAGCAAGGAACGACAATAATATATTTTTTCCTCTTCTTGACCAATTGATAAGATATTTTGAGATATTTTCCAATTTGGATAACCATCTTTCGGCTCCGGCTTTTCGCTCCGTAACTGCTCCGTTGTGCGCGCCTCCGGTGTCCCGGTTGTCCGCGAGTCCAACATGAAAGTTGCTCGGAATATTTTTCTGGTCAGGACGGTATATCTGAAATATTTTTATGAGCAAGGAACGACAATAATATATTTTTTGCTCTTCTTGACCAGTTGATAAGATATTTTGAGATATTTTCCAATTTGGATAACCATCTTTCCGGCTCCGGCTTTCCGCTCCGTCGTGCGCGCTCCGGTGTCCCGGTTGTCCGCGGGCCAACATGAAAGTTGCTTGGAATAATTTTGTGGTCAGGCCGGTATATCTGAAATATGTCAATTAGCAAGGAAAGGTAATAATATATTTTTAATGCACAGAATGGATAACAGCGAGCAGTTCGGGGGTTGCGGGCCCCGTTTCCGGTCCCGCACCTCGAAAAACGAAATTTTTGCCTGTTTGCTCGTTTTTTCGCTCTGATCATGAATTTGAAGTCCGTTTATCCATTCGATGCACCGATAAGGCTCACGGCAGTCCCGCACAGCCAAATCGAGGGTTTTAGGTCAATTTTCGGGTTTAGACCGATTCAAGGTGGGTTTTTAGGGGTGCGAGATCAGGGTATCTACAGAGCCCCTCGTCGAATCTCCTGGTTAAAGGGGATTCTACGATTCACTAAGAGACACTCGATCTCGTCTAGGGTGTAACGGCTGGGTCCAAGGTAGGACTTCCTACGTATCTCTTTCGAGAATCAAGCCTCCGTAGTTCTAACTCAAACTATCAATCAAACACAGACAATGGTCGGTTCCGGTTTCCCGGTTTACCTACGTATCTCTCTCGAGAATCAGACCAAACGTAGTTCAGGTTTATTAAAATTTAAAGCAGGGGGTAGCATTGAGATGCGATATCTCTTTGCTGGGGATGGGGGTTGGCATTGAGACATGGTTATGAGAATGGGCGACTGAGCTCACCAAGGTAAGCTGCCTACGTATCCCTTGCGGGAATCAAATCGCGGCGTAGTTCTGGGGAGGTACAACTCGGGCCCCCGAGATGACCAAGGTGGAATAACATAACTTCAACTGGGGAACGTACGACGTTGCGCAGTTCGGGGGAGGTAATCTCGGGCGCCCGAGAAGACCAGGGTGGAACAACATAGCATTGCTGGGGAGTTTCATTGAGAAGCGAAGTCTCTTTGCTGGGGGGTTGGTATTTGACCAACAAATTGCGAGAATTGGCGACTGAGTCCAACGTTGTGAACTGCCTACGTTCCCGCCGTGGGAATCAAGTCGAGTCGTAGTTCTGATTAGAACCGACTCGAACAATTAAGAGAAGGTTTAAGACCAACACGACTCAAGGGTTGACGCAAGGTACAATCCGAGTAAAGGGTGCATTGAGATTTGATCTCTCTTTGCAAAGGGATGGAAATCATGAAGGGAGAACGTACGACGTTGCGCAGTTCGGGGAGGTAATCTCGGGCGCCGGAGAAGACCAAGCTGGAACAACATATCTTTTCAAAAGGGGGACCTACGACGTTGCGCAGTTCGGGGGAAGTAATCCCGATCTTTCGAGAAAACTGAGGGCAATAAACAACTGAAGCCATTTATGTACACAAACTAAAATCAAGGATACGCTGCATTCTGCGCCGTCCAGATTCTTCTGCCTTTGTTTTTGTTGTGTGATGAGATTTTTGTACTTTTTTAAGCGAGACACCACCGCTTTGTGTGATCCACTGGTGCTGTTTTAACCCCGACTGATTCTTTTTTGCTATTGGGAGGGATAACAGGATCGGCTTCGTCCGTTGATCTGCAAGTTAGCTTTGCATGCAGTGGCAGATGTGATTCACACAGATAAAAATTGGATTATTCTGACCGAACACAATCTTTCTTTTATTCTGAAATTCCGGATACTCTTTTTTTTTTTAAATGACACCGACTCGCGATTAATGACCAACACTGAATCAAGCCCGGATTTCAGAGGGCGGCTGCGGTTATATTCATGATAAAGGGGACAAGGTTCAATGCCTAGGGATGAGGACAAGGAAAATGTCAGCTTTTCTAAGAGCCGCCGTACGGACGACTGACACCTTCTGCTGGGTTTTTGACTTTTCGAACCTTGCTTTTGGCTAGAGGGACGGGGAGACAACCTCTTTTAGAATACTGATGATTTAGGCCGAGTTTTTGGGAGGTTATAAAAGGGGAGGGGGAGATCTTCTTAATTCTCACACCAACCAACTTCTCCTTCTTTCCTGCTTTGCATCCTTTAGCTCATTTCCCTTCTAAAATGGCTAATCTTGGCCAAACCCTGGTTAACATCGAAGAATACCGGGTAGGACTCGACTGCAGGGTGAATTCATACCCAAATATTGTACGAGCGGTGCTAGAAGAAAACTATCATTTCAAGTTGCTCTTTACTCTGAGGAAGCTTCCCATTCAGTGGGAGATGATCCGCGGTGCTTCTGTTTTCTGGTCAACCCGGACCCACTTGTTCAATTTCAATCAAGACGAACTGTGTCCCACCTTTGAGGAATTCTGCGCAATTACAGGCAATACCATTTACGGCGAGGCCATGGTGCCCACTTCCCGCAGGACACCTGCTCGGTGGCTCATTGAAACCTTCGGCTTTGATATTGACTTCTCAAGGGTTCTCTTTCATGGGACCCACCTTGACATTACTTGCTTCCCCGAACTCTTTGGCGAGGCTGACCCTCATAACCCGGTGTACTCCGACCGTAGGGACTTTGCCTTGGTTATGTGCCTATTTGCAGAGATGTTTTTCGTTTCTTACGATGGCTTCATCGACTCAAGGATGGTGGACATCGTTGATTCTTGCAAGCGTGGTGCCGGCAACGTGATGACTGTCCTCTTGACTGAGACTTTGCATGGGCTGGATGGCTACTATCCCAGAGGTGATGCTTTCACGTCGGGCAGCCCCATTCTATTGCAGATCTGGCTTCAGGAGCATCTCAAGATCATTCGGCCGGTGTCGAATCCAGACTATACCCCTTCTATGCTTCCAAGGCGAGGTTTATACAGGCAAAACTGCACTACCGTCAAGGAGTGGGTTGGACACTTTTGGCGGATCACATCGGCAGACATCACATGGGTGCCTCCGCATTGGGGTTCGAGCAGGTATCTCATTACGAGTTCGGGTCATTCCTTCATCTGGCTGGCTGGGCTTCGCTCCACCACTTTCTACTTGGGCCAACGGGTGGCTCGCCAGTTCGGACAAGTCCAAGGGATCCCCTTTTCTGACCTTCCCATCACAGATAATTTTCCGGTGAGTACCAACATATGCAACTTGATCAAAGAGGTTTGGTATCAGAATGGTGCACACATCGGTCGAGGCAGGCGCCGGGGTGAAGGGGACACATTTTATGAACCCACTTTGGAATATCTTGAGTGGTTGGGCCCTCAAATTGCTGAAGAAACCGCTACCATTGCAGCTTTGGTACTGGAGCTCGTAGGTCCAGAAATTCTGTCTGGGGATTACTATTCCCAGATAACAGGGCCGACAGTTTTCCAGAATCAGATTGGCGGGAGTCAACCACGCAGCGGTCATCGATCCGGACCTCGCAGAAATGATCGGGGCTCAACTTCAAGGAACACCCATCCTGATGCAACGAACTCTGAGAATCAAAGGGGAGAAAGCTCGACGGGTCCTTATCCGAACGTGTTCGATCGTCTCAGTCCCTGAATAAAGTTTCAGTTATTTTCGCTTTAATCCTTGGTTGCCACGCCAAGATGATGTGTTTTTATTTCAAAGTTTGTTGTGTTTGTTTTTCCTTTTGAATGTAATGTTGCAAGTTCAACGTGGGGAATAAAAAGCTTTCTTTACTTTTAATGACCGGACCCAAAGGTTGCCTACGTTCCTCTTTAGAGGCTCAGGTCAACGTAGTTCGACATAGTTACATGAAATTTTGCGCGCCTCCTGTTTTTTACCTAGAACTGCCCTTTCGGGTTTTCACCTCTAGTGGGGCTGTCTTTTGCGCTTTTTTTTTTTTTTTTTTTTTTTTTTTACAGACTCGATAGGAAACACAAATCTCTGCGTCTTCTACGCATAATACTTCTTCAATTTGCTGAGGTTGCAGGGCTGAACAAGGTCTTCTCCAAATTCAGTTTGCAGGAACACGGCTCCACCAGACTGTATCTTCTTGACAATGTAGGGGCCCAACCCAGAGACTTCCATTTCCCTCGGGGGTCGACATAACTTGGTGGCTTTTCTCGCAGCACAAGATCTCCCATTTTGATATTGCGGTCTTTCACTTTCTTGTTAAATGCTCTGGCAATTCTGCGCTGGTACGCACGATTGTGCCCAAGGGCCAACAACCGCTTTTCATCGAACAATGCTAACTCTTCATGGCGACTTTGTAACCAATCAACTTCAGACACTTGATTCTCAAGTAGCACTCTCATAGAGGGGATTTCAAGCTCAATCGGGAGAACTGCTTCCATGCCATATGCAAGTGAATAAGGAGTAGCCCCAGTCGGTGTCCGAACAGATGTGCGGTATCCCCACAAGGCTAAAGGCAGCTTCTCGGACCAATCTTTTCCAGTGATAGCCATCTTTCTAATGATGTTCTCCAGGGTTTTGTTCGCCGCTTCTACCGCTCCATTGGCTTGGGGTCGATAGGGGGATGACTTGTGTCTGACCACCCGGAATTCGTCAAGCAATCGGTTGACTTCCCCTTCAAAGTGAGTTCCATTATCTGAGATCATCTCATTAGGGACCCCATATCTGTAGAAAATGTTGGTACGAATGAACTTGGCTACCTTCTTGGCATTCAAAACTTTGTAAGCAGCGGCCTCAACCCACTTGGTGAAGTAATCGATAGCTACGAGCACGTATTCTTGCCCACCCGAACCTTTCGGTTTGACCTGACCAATAACATCTATCCCCCATGTGGAGAAAGGCCAAGGAGCAGTTGATTGATAAAGAACGTGTGGCGGCAGATGTTGTAGACTAGCGTACCGCTGACACTGATCACAGGTTCGCACTTTCATCATACAATCCTTTTCCATCGTGGTCCAGTAGTACCCTTGCCTCACTATCTTCTTAGCGAGCATGTGCCCATTCATGTGGGGTCCACACAGTCCCCCATGGATTTCATCCATGATTCTATTCGCCTCAGTCTTATCTACACAGAGCAAATTTGGTCCGTGATGATACCTTTTGTACAACTGATCTCCGGAAATCACAAATTGGGAGGCCCATCTGCGCATTGCAATCCTTGCCCTTTTGTCCCTTTCTTGAGGGTAGGTCCCATTCCTGAGCACATTCCATACGTCTGTATACCACAGCTCTTCATTCTTTCGCTTTCTAGCTCAATATCCAGGCAGTAGGCTGGGATTGATCTCTTACTAACCACAAACGGCTTTACCATAACATCTGCAGGGAATTCCATGATGGAGGCTAGGGTAGCCAATGCATCTGCGAATCTGTTTCGGTCCCTTGGGAGATAATGGAATGAGATATCTGAGAAGCGTTCTGTGAGCGCTACCATTCGAATATGATACTGCTGTAGTCTTGGATCCAGGATTTTCCATTTTCCCTCGACCTGATTGATGATCAAGGCGGAGTCCCCGAACACTTCAATTTCTTTGACCCCACGATTTAATGCTTCTCCCAGGCCGGCGATGCAAGCCTCATACTCTGCTGTGTTATTCGAACAGTCGAAGTCTAACCGGATAGCAATGGGCGTGTGCGCATCACTTGGATCAATGAGCAAGATTCCAATTCCGAAACCTCTCTTGTTGGCAGCCCCATCAAAGAAGAGTTGCCACTTATTCTCCGAACAATCAACAGTGTAGATCCCTTCATCGGGAAACTGAGCTTCTGGTCCGGGCTCAAGATCAAGAGCCAAATCTGCAAGCTGGTCTGCTATCACCCTTCCTTTAATGGACTTAGGCGTTGCGTAAGTCATATCAAACTCGCTTAAGAGAAAAGCCCACTTGGCCACTCGATTGGACATGGTTGGCCTTTCGAGGATGTACTCCACTGGATCCATTCGGGATATAATCTGGACAGGTAAGGATTGCAGATAAATTTTTAATCGCTGCGAGACCCAAACCAAACCGGTACATGCCTTTTCCAACGCTGAGTAGTTCAATTCACTCCCTTGTAGCTTTCTGCTAACAAAATAGATGGCACTTTCCACCCAGGAGTCCTCTTTTTCTTGTGCAAGCATTGCTCCTACTGCAGTATCAGTAACTGTTAGGTACAGTCGTAAGGGTTTGTACGAATGAGGTAGCGCCAAGACCGGTGGGCTTGTCAAGTATTCTTTGACCTTTTCAAAAGCAATCTGGCATTCTTCATCCCATGATCGATCGGTGTCCTTTTTTAGGAGCTTAAAGAGCGGTTCACACATCATGGTTAACTGCCGTATGAATCTGCTAATGTATTGAATCCTTCCCAAGAAACCTTTCACCTCTTTTTGAGTTCGAGGTTGAGGCATTTCTGTGATGGCCTTTATTTTGTCGGGGTCGACTTCAACCTTTTTCAGTTACCAAGAAACCTAAGACTTTGCCTCGGACAGTACCGAATGTGCATTTAGCAGGATTCAATTTCATGTGGTACTTCCGCAACCTTTCGAAGAACTTTCTGAGGTCAATCAGATGCTGAGCGCCTTCTTCAACTGAGTGCACAATCATGTCATCCACGTAGATTTCAAGCTCTTTGTGGATCATGTCATGAAAAAGGGTCGTAGCACCTCTTTGATAAGTGGTTCCGGCATTTTTAAGACCGAAAGGCATCACAGTATAGCAGAACGTCCCCCACGGGGTGATGAAGGAAGTTTTCTCTTGATCTTCTACTGCCATCTTAATTTGGTTATAACCCGCCATTCCATCAACGAACGACTTCACTTTGTGCATTGCAACCGAGTCCACCAAAATGTCAATATTTGGTAACGGGAAATCATCCTTCGGGCAAGCCTTGTTGAGGTCTCTGAAATCAACACATATCCGGACTTTGCCGTTCGCCTTTTCAACTGTGACCATATTGGACAACCATTGGGGATACTCCACAACTCGGATGAAGCCTACTTGTAGCAGCCTCTCGATCTCCTCTTTAACCTGAAGGGCCCACTGCGGCTTGATTCTGCGTAGTTTCTGCTTGACCGGTTTGGCGTCAGGAAAGGTAGGAATTCGGTGTTCCACGATCGTCGGATCTAACCCTGGCATGTCTTCATACGACCAGGCAAACACATCAACAAATTCTTTGAGTAAACTGATCAGCTGTTCCCTGTCATCCCCTTGCATGAAGCTCCCGATCTTCATTTCTTTGACTTCTTCATTCAGCCCCAGATTGATGGTAGACAGATTTTCCCACAGGCTTCTAATTTTCGTTCCCCACGCTGTTTTGCTAACCTGTTTAACTCGATTAAATAGTCTTTTTCATCTTGACTTATGTTTTTAAAGATTCATGATTAACTTTAGTTGTTGTTAAATTTTCATTTGTTAAATCATTTTTTAAAATATTGGCAACCGAGGAGTAAGCGGAAATAGAGGAAACTTCATTCACAAAAGAGGGGAGTACAAGCTCGGCGACCGCATCGAGGTCCTCGACAGTGAGGTCCTCTTCGGGAGTCCCGGAAACAACATTAGATAGCACAAAGGGTTCAAAAGCGGGGCCATCAGGGCGAACATAACCAAACTGCTCCACCAGAGTGTCAGTAGTAGCGAGCGGGCCAGTGGTTCTGGACCAGTTATTAAGTGGTGCCACTGCCGGCTTGAGGTGCTTCACCGGGTCATAAGCTTCACCATTACCATTTTCGATCATAACCACATATCCGTCTTCAAGACCAATTCCTTCAAACAACCCGAAGACATCATCTTCTTCATCAATATTCCACGGAATAATCGGGTCCAGTTGCTTATAGGAACTGCCCACATCAAAGTTTTCATCGACCACCTTGATATTCTCAAATACTTCCCATCCAGCATGAGGTTTTTCATTAATGCCAATAACTGGCTCAAAAGGCATAACATACGCGACATCTTCAACTTTGCAAACAAAATATCCCTTCCAGGACTTTTCATAAGGACGGAGTGGGGGGAGCTTATAGGTCCTTCCACTTTTGATAGCAGTCTGTCTCTCCCTTTTCTGACGTACAGCTTCGGCGATTTCGGCAGGAGTCGGTTTGTAGCCAAGCCCAAAAGGAAGGAAGAAAAATGGAACATCATCCTTGATAGGTTCAATACACCCTTGTTGCTCTTTTCCAAGCCCCATCATAGGCAGGAACTTCATCTTCTTGACCATATTCAAGGCCATTGCGTCTCCATACCTGGTCCGCTTTCTACCAATTAGATCGGTCTCCTTGACATATTCAATAGCATGGATCCGAGCTTGTGGGATCACTTCAAAACCACTCAAGAAGATGCCAGTATCTTTGTGCTCAATTCCCAAAATCGGGAGGTCATGAACTTGCGTATCATCTTGGGCATGAACTACCACTACATGATTGTCGTGGATGAACTTGATGCACTGATGGTAGGAGGAAGCTACCCCTCTTACTCCATGGATCCAAGGGCGTCCCAAGAGTAGACTGAATGAGGACTTGATATCAATCACTTGAAATTCAATCGGCATGACAAGAGGGCCAATGGTGAGAGTGAGAAGGACAACACCCAGAACACAGCGACTGGTGCTATCGTAAGCATGAACCACTTGAGAAGATGAGGCCAAATCAGTTATCTTGATTCCCAAATCTGCGAGAACATTCACGGGGCATACATTTACTGAGGAGCCATTATCGATCAAAACACGAGCTAAGTGCTCACCTCCGACCCCAATTGTGATGTGCAGAGCCTCGACATGATTAAGACCAATTTCTGGTGCATCGAGATCGGTAAAAGTGATGATATTCCCAAAATGAATGTTGCCGATCATGTGGACAAGGTCATTGGGAGAAGTCTCGATCGGGATGACAGCTTGAGCAAGAGCTTTAACCAACACGTCTCGGTGCTCCTGTGAAGACGAGAGCAAACCCCAAATGGATATATTAGCCTGGGTTTTCTTTAACTGGGTCAAGACCGGGTTCTCGGCGACCTTCTCTTTCTGAGCGGGGACTTCTTCTTTATCCTTTCCCAATTCACTTGCCTCGGGATTTGGAGGCTGATAGGCTCTTCCCGAGCGAGTGAGGTGATTCACATTTCCGCCAACCCAAGTGGCCTTTTTAACAGGGGCCTTTTGCTCCTTAACAGCTTTAGCACTAGACAAAATCGAATCCCAAGAGATCATATGGCATTCAAAATCTTCGGAGATAACAGGAGTTACAGTGTAATTCAAAGCTTTCTTCGGAACGATGAAACTAGTCCTTGAGTAGTTTCCTTCAAACTCGATCGCATGGATCCCTGGCAAGGGATTAGTCACCACATTTGGTTGGGGCGGCTTCTGAATGAGTCCATCGTCTATCATGTCTTGCAGAGTGTGTCTCAAACTCCAACATTCATTTGTCGCATGACCAGGTGATACGTGGTATGCACAATATTTACTTGCATCCCAATTCTTAGGAGGCGGATTAGGCGGGCGGTATCCTTCTATCGGCTTTAGTACTCCTTGGGCGACCAATCCTTGAAAGATAGTAGACAATTGAGCGCTGAATTTATCAAAATGGCGATCTCTCCGATTTCCACCATTCCTTCGCTGATCGGTGACAGAGTTCACAGACCCGTCTTGATTATAACACGGAGGTGCCCTATTGTAGCTGCTCCGGCTTGGTCCCACATTGCTGTTCCAAAAAGGAGCAGGGGTCATGGCAACATTGTTCACAACTGGTGCCGGGGCTTTAGCAGTGGATCGGAATCTGTAGGAGCTAGGAGAAGAATCTAGCTTGATCACCCCAGTTCGGACATCTTCGTCAATACGAGAACACACATCAAGAATAGAAGCAAAATCTGGAAACGGGAGATATTTCATCTTATCTGCATATACCGGCTGAAGATTCTTAAGGAAAATACGAGTTTGCTCGGCACTGTCAGGCCTCTCCAGAGTTTGAGCAACTTTCTTCCTCCACCTACTTGCAAATTCAGAAAAGGATTCCTTCTCACGCTGAGCACACGAATCGAGGTCACGACGGCTCTTCTCCCAGTTGGAGTTATCTTTGTATCGCTTCTGGAATTCATCCACGAGCTTCCCCCAATTATCAACCAGATTGGCATCCACAGTCATAAACCACTGCTTAGAGGCTCCTACCAAAGTTAGATGGAAGTTGGAGGCCATCGCACCAACATTAGCCCCACGAGACTGCATTGCATGAGCGTAAGATTTCAGGTGGGCCATTGGGCAAACTGTACCGTCAAATTTCTCCACATCGGGCATTTTGAATTTAGGAGGCAGAACAGCAAATGGAGATAATTTCAAGGAATCTGCAGAAAACTCCCCTTTATTCATGACCTTTCTCAACATTTCTTTCATTTCGCTCATTTCAATCTCAGCTTTAGTAAGGGGTACATATGGGACACCCTTGTAGAACGCTTCCATTTGGCGGACTAGGTTAGGATCTTGCCCCTGGGAAGTTCCTTGATTAATCTGAGAGGCACCGCTAGCAAACGCACCATAAGCGTTGGGCTGCTGATTCGGATACAGAGTCTGCATATACTGAGCAAAGGCATTATGATCAGGCGGATATTGAGACGGATGCACAGCAAAATTTGCTGGATTCGGGATGAAGGGCTGGTGAGTGCCACTGAAGTCTGGATGAGCCACATTACCCTGAGGAGGGATGTTCTGGTGATGACTCTGGCCGATGGTGTTGCTACCAATAGGATTCAAGTTGATGGTAGGGATGCCACTTCCATTGGGACCTGTATTGCCATTGGGATTAGGATTGGGAACCCCATTTTCGGTCTGATTAACGTTCGGATCGCCATTGGGATTTCTGTTGGGGTTGCCATTGGGAGCCCCATTACTATTCTGATTCTGCATCTGCACAAGTGTAGCCAGTAGCTCATCTTGCTGAATCCTCATCTGACCCAACACATTCTGCTCCAACCATGCTTGAAGACCTGGTGGCGGCACATATGCTTCCTCATTTCCTTCCTGGGCCATTGCAATAGCTTCTTCGGTTACAGGCACTGTCTCGGCAACTCGGATCAACCTCCCCTTACTGTTTCTAGCTCCCCCTTTCCAAGTAGATGCCAGGCTTAGAGTATCTGAAAGGGATGGTGTTTAGGGCTGATTAGAGAGTGAAAAGGATCGAGATTTTCCGAGTTTGATTCAAAAGGAGTTCAAAAATCAAAATCAATCCTAGAATGCCGGATAAGCACTTGCTTTATTTTGACATGTTTTTGCATGAATCTTGGAATAGTGGATACCATCTCCAAAGTATAAGACCAACGTTTTTCACCTGTACTGTACTATTGGCCGTCCGAGCCCCTAGCGAAGGGCCTATACTCTTTCTGGGATCCACCATTCGGTTACGGTCTATGTGAGGGTCTTGACAATATCCACAATTGAGGTCGATTATAACCTTTTGGGAATTCATAGGATTGAAGTAAAATTGTTTAGACAAAAACCGACATGAAGTCTGTGACGTGTTATTTTCGAAAGAATATATATGGACATCGCATTTCGGATTTTGAAGCTTGGCTTACACCCATCACAGCGACCGTAGGTGCTGCTAAGGGGGAAACAGTATACCGTTGACCCTATGGGGAAGTCAAGTGAGCTCCCTTATGCCCCAGGTTTACCGTCTCGGGTTTGAGATTCTAAGATGCTTTTAAAAAAACGTGCATGTGTGTGAGGTATTTATGAGTTCGAAAAATCATTTTGAAAGCACGTAAAGAAAACAAGAAAATCATTTTTTTCCTTTTTTATTTGTTTTACCCCTTTTTTAGGGAATCACTCACCACGCAATGCATATATATATATACAAATAAGATAAGCGAAAAAACGCCCCTGCAAAACAGAGGTTAGGGCACAGATATATACACCCCAAGTAAAGCACATAAACCATGGCACACACAAAGATTTAGAGTCTAGCCCACTTTAAAACAACTCCCCAGTAGAGTCGCCACTGTGAGAGCCCGCGCCCGAGATGATCGGATCACCGCGAAATGACCGCCCGTGAAAGCGGTTCGCGCCCGTCTCGTGCTGATGCACTTTTGGAAATGCGCTCGGTTCTCACACAATGGTTTCCTCTTGATGCTGTGATTTGATTGCAAGAGTCGCCACCTCATTTTGATTTTAGGAAAAATGAAGAAAAAACCTTTTTTGAGAAAATGGGTTCGGGGGCTAAGTTACGAGAAGAGAAGGGGTTAGACACTCTTCTCGCCCGTGATGGTCTCTATATGCGTGCCACTTATATTCAATTTTATGCCTTTTAATTTGGATTTTATGCCCTACCAAAAAATGGTGATGAAATATATATGGAGGTCTTCCTATTCTAGGAAGTTTCATTTTTATTCACAACCGGGAACTCGGTTTGAGTGGATTCCCCGATTGGTTTTCAAGAATGGTTTTGATCATATCAAGCAATAATACATCCACGGGAGGGGAGATTACACAATTACACATATACAAAAAAAATAGGGGAGACAAATCCCACAAATAATAATAAATATCCTCGACGGTGCTTTTGTTGATTTCGGTGACACTTTCCGTCCCCGAGCCGTCGTACCTGTCCTAAAATCAATCCGATTCCAAAACTAAAAATTGGGGGTTAATCCCTGAATACTAGGGATCACAAGGGTGTTTTTTTAGACTTTTTGGACCAAGTTTAGGCCCCAAACACATGCAATAAAGTTGATCACAAAATTCAGCCCAGAAAAGTCAAACAGAAACCTTAGCATGTTTATCACCAATTTTCACCATCTTAGCTTCGTAATATGACAAAACCCAAAGAACAAAAGTTGAAGAAAACGCATAAAAAATGAAGATCCCAAAATTTGGAGTTCATAGGATGAGTTTTAGTGGTTCAAAAGGTTTCTGACATTTCAATGTCAGAAACTGGAAGTGCAGAATCTGAATTTTTGAGTTTGAAACATATGTTTGAACGGAGCACTTCCAGTGATCCAAAAAATGTATAAAAAATATGATAATAATACTTAGTTCGTGTAGAACAAAATCCATGTTTTGATCTTTGTCCATAAAATTATTTTTCATCAAGTTTGAAGCCCAAGAACACAGAAAGGTACCACAGTGAATAAACAACTCAGAATCACTGAGACCCAAATTTATGCATGAAAATATGATCTAGGCATGGAATCTGAACATGGAACTTTAATATCATATATTTCAACATGTTATGAACAACTTTTGTTCTTTGACCTAAACCATAAAACCACTCTAAGATGGATTTACAAGCTCATCAAAATCAAGACTCTATACAGAAAGTAAAAACTGATTATATGAGGCATGATTATAGACCTCAAAACACTAATATATCTTCAAACCAAGGCATGAAACTCAAGGACTTTGATATTTAACATGTTAACAACATTATCCACTATTTCTCAACAAATAATGTTTTCACATGCATGATCATGAAGGAAAGCCAAAGAGGGCAGATTTACGCCCTTTGAGAGAAACATGAAGATTTTCATACACAAATTAAAGCATATGAATATTATGACTATTATGAACATATATAAACATAATAAACTGAGTATTAGCATCACATGATCATCATTTATATACATAAACAAAGCTTTACAAAGCTAAAAAAAACATGGAAGATGAAGGAAACCTAGTCATTATTTGACTAGGTTCCAAACCACTCCCAATATTGCTTACATATCTAAAGAGCCAAGGTTTACATAGAGTTTTACCTAGCTTTTGAGATTATGAGTGCTCCCTTTGTCAACCAAGGGAAGACTTTTTCTTTTCTTTTTGCTTTGTGTTTGATCAAAGTTTTAGCTTTGATGTGTTTTTTGTGGTTTGTTTGGTGATTTATGGGTGGTGAAGGGGTGGTGTATGAGTGGTTGTGTGGTGATGGTGTGGTGGTGTTCTTGTTGAGAGAGAATGAGAGTGGAGGATGGTAGGGTTTTTTTTTTCTTTTTGTTTTTTGTGTCTCTTTTTTTGAAATGGATGAGAGTGGTGTATATAGGAGGAGGGAGGTGGTAAATTGGTTGTAACTTGGATGGGGGAGGTTGTAAATTGGTGGATTCATCATCTATCCTTCTTGACTAAGGCTTAAAGTCATCTTCCTTATCTCTGTTCCGGCTTTCCGCTCCGCAACTGCTCCGTTGTGCGCGTCTCCGGTGTCCCGGTTGTCCGCGAGTCCAACATGAAAGTTGCTCGGAATATTTTTCTGATCAGGCCGGTATATCTGAAATATTTTTATGAGCAAGGAACGACAATAATATATTTTTTCCTCTTCTTGACCAATTGATAAGATATTTTGAGATATTTTCCAATTTGGATAACCATCTTTCCGGCTCCGGCTTTTCGCTCCGTAACTGCTCCGTTGTGCGCGCCTCTGGTGTCCCGGTTGTCCGCGAGTCCAACATGAAAGTTGCTCGGAATATTTTTCTGGTCAGGACGGTATATCTGAAATATTTTTATGAGCAAGGAACGACAATAATATATTTTTTGCTCTTCTTGACCAGTTGATAAGATATTTTGAGATATTTTCCAATTTGGATAACCATCTTTCCGGCTCCGGCTTTCCGCTCCGTCGTGCGCGCTCCGGTGTCCCGGTTGTCCGCGAGTCCAACATGAAAGTTGCTCGGAATATTTTTATGGTCAGGCCGGTATATCTGAAATATGTCAATTAGCAAGGAAAGGTAATAATATATTTTTAATGCACAGAATGGATAACAGCGAGCAGTTCGGGGGGTTGCGGCCCCCGTTTCCGGTCCCGCACGTCGAAAAACGAAATTTTTGCCTGTTTGCTCGTTTTTTCGCTCTGATCATGAATTTGAAGTCCGTTTATCCATTCGATGCACCGATAAGGCTCACGGCAGTCCCGCACAGCCAAATCGAGGGTTTTAGGTCAATTTTCGGGTTTAGACCGATTCAAGGTGGGTGTTTAGGGGTGCGAGATCAGGGTATCTACACCCTTATATATGATATACAGCCGGGTTTGACAGTCTCTAATGGTGATTTGGAAATCACAAACAATTGTTTTAGAAACTATAAATTATAGAGAGGTAGCATTATTTATTTTGTGATCCATGATCATCAAAATACAATAATCAATCAAGCAAAATAATTCCTACGAATAAATCGTTTCTTCATCAAGCCTTGGGTCTAGCAATCCAGATCAAGAAGGCGTTCTTGATATCCGTTCGACATGTGGATACCGATAGAGGGTGTTTGCGTTAGCACCTCAAAGTCCGTGTTCATGGATTCGATCTTCAAGGGTATGTTTCTTTCATCTTGTATGCACGGATCTGGGCTCCTGGGTGTTTGATTTATATGTTTTATTCTGCTGCGCATGATGGATCAAAACCCAACAGTTCTTGCAGCCAAAAGTTACCGTGTAACCTTGTTCATCCAACTGCCCAACTGATAACATGTTCTTTTTCAAACCCGAAATGTGTCTGACCCCATGTAAATGTAAAACTTTACCGTTCGATTCTCATTGTAACGACCCCAAAACCCGTCCCTATTTATTTTATATTTTTAGGAATTTTAATTTGAACTTATGTGTGTATTTTATGTGTTGCATTACATTTTATGACTTGCTTATATTAATTTCTTCATTGTGTTATTTATTTAGTTAGTAGTAATAATGGTTAAAAGAGTTAAATGATTAAGTTGAAACTTTAGGGTTCAAAGTGTAACTTTAAAGTTCATGGGTTTAATTGTTAGAATTGGAGATAGAGGGGCCTTTGTGGAAATTATAAAATATCTAATGTATACTTATCCCGTTACTCCCTCCCTCTCCTGCGTTTCACACACACTCTTAATCAAACTTTCTAAAATTTCTCTGGGTTCTTGAACTAGAGAAGAAGAAGAACAAGTAAGTACTTTCTCAATTGATTTTCTATCATTTTATTTACTACTCCGTTTTAAAATCTAAATATATATGAATGTTCAGGGCGTTGAGTAGATCAATTATAACCAATCAAATCTATTTTTCTCGATACTTTTCCGGAAAATAGGTAAGTTACTAATTCCCCTTTAAATGTTAAAATAGTCATATATGTTATATAAGATACTTGTTATTGTTAAATTTGTGATTTGGGTGAATTTTGTGATACTTGTAATTTTGGGTCAAAGGGAGTATTAACATGTACTGGGTTTGTGATGGATGAGCTTGAAAGAATGTTTTGAGTATGTTAGAATACTCCTGGAGTGTTAGTTAGTAAAAAAGTTATACTCCTATTTGTGGGACGGTAAAATATTAACTTGAGTTAAATGTTAAATAAGTATATTATAAAAATTATACTATTATTCGTGGGATGGGGAAATGAATGAAAGTATCACAAAGTGGGTATATTAGCATATTAGAAAAATTATACTTATACTTGTGGAACGGTGAATCGAAGGGAGTATAATTTATTTTGGTTTTGGCCATAACTTCGTCATCCGGACTCCGTTTTGGTCGTGTAAACTATCGTTGGAAAGCTCTTCTCGAGTACTACACGATGGGTTGGTTTATTTAGTTGGGTTCTGATTTTTATATTACGGAAATCCAGTAGGTGTTTAATAGGAAAAAAAAAAAGAGTATTAATGGTCCGTTGTGGTAGAGTTGGTCCTTTGTGATCGAGTTTGAATTGATGTAACCGTTTAGGTCCATTTTGGGTGTTTTACATCTTTATGATGCTTTCGTGAGGTTTCTTATTTTGAAATCCCTTGTGTGAGAAATGGATTTAACGTACTTGGTTGTTGAGGATCGTGTTCTAGTGTGTGTAAGATTGTTGTGACTTAATGTCAATGTTGTGAACTCTTATGAGTGTTTCTTTCGTGTGCATCTTGTGATGTGTTTGGCTTGGTTCCCTACTTTGGAATCATTGCCCCCGGTTGTTGTTTAAGAAAGTATTATTTACTGTGCTCTCGTGTAAAGTCCAGCTGGTACTTCTTGTGGTGGTGTCGGGACAGTGGTAGGGATTACATCATTGTAAGGATTTTATCATTGGTTTCCCATTGTTTATGATATCGGGCAGTGATAGGGATTACAATGGCACACGAGCCAAGTTCATTGTAAGGCTTCTATCATTGGTTTCCCATTTTTAAACCCCGTTCCTTTTGGCCAAAGGTTGGGCACTCTGGGTTATGACTTGGTGTCATTTCCCCCTCTTATGATTGTTGTGATTGTTTGGTTCCGGAACCTGCTTCAGCCATTGTGATACTTTGTTGATACCTCTCAGATGGTTATGTTGATTCGAGAACTTTAGTCCTTATGGTTATGGTTTGGTTTTCGGAATCCCGGCTTCAGCTAATTATGCTACTCAACTGGTTTTCTCAGATGGTATTCTCAGATGGCTATGTTTGTTTCGAGAACCTTGGCTCACAGTATCCACGTATGAGTGTTTATTTCCGCCTTATATGCTGCATGATGAGTTGGTCGTTATTTCCAACTGGTATGGGACGGTTGGCGATAGGGAGCCTCTCATGTTATGTGATATATGCTATATACTATTTGATTATTTGTTGATATTGTTTCTTTATGATTACCATATCAGCATGTAACGTAGTTGCATTTTAGTAGCTTACTGAGATTCATTCTCACCCCTTATTTGTTTACTGTTTTAGATAAAGGCAAGTCCAGGGAATAGGACACTTGCACGGGAGGACGTCGTGGTGGTAAGAGTTTGGGATATGAGTCTTGTAAAGGCTACATTATGTAATGTATAACCTTTTGGGGTAGAGTATCCGTGACTTCATCATCTTTTAAAACTTATATTTTGGAAAATGTTGGTGTTTGTGTATTAGTAAACAAAGTTTGTAAGCCTTCGGGCTAAGTACTTCCGTTTGTGAAAGTTGTTTGAAAAGTTTGGTTGGAAGTTAGTGGAAGTCTTTGAACTTCAAGTGTGGATTTTGTTAAACTTTTATGAAAGTATATTTCGAGAAAATTTTCCTAAAATGTTTTATGACGTCTTCCAATCGTGTCCCGAGCGTGGGGCCAAGTTGGACTACGGGTCTGGGGCGCGACACTCATATTCTGACATCCCCCTTCCCCTTGATATCTAAAGGCTTGCCATCCTCCAGATAGACTTTCCCGAAATCACTGGAAGTATAATTTTCCATCTCCTCTGCGTGCCTGCGAGAATGGAATGAAGCCCCCGAATCCAGCACACATGTTTATAGCGCACTACTAACACTCAGAATCAGTACATCTTCACATTTAGTTGTCACATTCGCCGATTTATCCCCTCTCCTTGAACAATCCCTCTTATATTGTCCTAACTCCTTGCAGTGATAACATTCAATAGATGCCTTCGCGACCCTTGGTCTATCTTTGTTCTCCACAGGCTTACCCTTACCATCGATTACGTTTTCCCTTATTTTGTTCATCCTTTATTGCTAGAACCGGCTTCCCCTTGCTAGTCGTAACCAAAGACGATCCCGAAGTAGATAGTGTCCCCAACTTCTTCATACAATTTTCCTCGCTCAGAAGTAGATCCTTGACATCATCAAACTTCAATTTATGTTTACCCGCTGAAGCACTCAACGCTGTCACCATCCCGCTCCAACTTCCTGGTAAGGATACTAGCAAAATCAAAGCATGAACCTCATCACCGAAAATAATCTCCAACAAAGCCAATGAGTTTATAACATCCGTTTACTCATCGATGTATTTAGCTAATGATCCTCCCTCTTACATCTTGAGATTCCCCTTATTGCGTATCAAGTCAACCTTTTTGACCGCAAATGGTGTTTCAAATCTCTCAGTAAGATAATCGAGTAGCTCCTTGGTGGTTTTAGCGATCCACTTTGACAAAGTAGATCTGATCACCCCTAGGGTTTTCTTGTCCAAGATTTCCCAATCTTCCTGTTTTTCGCCTTCCGGCTTGACTCCTAATAAAGGTTTATAGAGATCCTTACCGTACAAGAGATCCTCTATCTGCATCCTCCAAAACGCGTAGTCAGACCCATCGAACTTCTCCACCGCTTATTTATCCTTGCCCATTCTTGACTGCCTGAAACCTTATGATCGTCTAACCAGAGCTCTAATACCGCTTGTAGTTGTATAGACCCTCCAAACTAAAAAAATCGCAAGAATAATATACGCAAACCCAACAAGCAAGAACGAATAATTAAAGCAAAAAAACAAGAGAACACAAAGAAATTGATTAACCAGTTCGTCAATATTTTTTACTACGTCTGGGAGCACTACCAAGCCAGGATCTTGCACTATAATATGTTAATATAGAGTTACAATGAGTTTAGGGGCGGAACCCTACTTATATACTCAACCTAGAATAATTCCAAAACCTAGACAGAAATAAAATCCTGAAAAGACCCGAAAAATATCAATTTTACCCGTAAAAGGGGGGTTCATCCGAATCTACCCCTTGACGCCCCAAACCCGATTTACGTTGGAATTAAACTTTGGCCAAAGCACCTAGGTTCGGCCGAGTGCCTACATGGGTTCGGCAAAGTCCCCATGTAGGTTCGGCCGCACCTTTCTTTTTCGACTTTTCTTTCTTTTCTTTTGCGTTTGATCTCTATTCTAACAAGATGGGGGGAGTTCAGATCCATGTCTAAGGGGGTAGAAAGGGAGGAGAGATTGGAGAGATAAGGGGAATATGTTGAAATGAGAGTGGGAGAGACTGATGCGTTATTTAGGGTTATGGTGGGAATGGGTAGGGACGGTAGTATAAGGTTTACATTATTTCAGTAAATTAATCAGAGGGTTTAGGGCAATAAAAATTCTTTCATGGTGAGAATAAAATTACATGTTATTAATTAATTACTTAATAACTTTAGGATGACTCAATTGTGTTAATCAAGTTAATTACTAAATATTCTTTCACTATTATAGTTTGTTGATTAAATTTATACGCATTTTAAATATGTGTCTCAATTGTATTTTGTATATGTCCCGTCGAGTATCGACTACTTACTAGTTTCATAAGAATAAAAGTGTCCAAACTATATTGATTTATTTGTCATGATATTAAGGAAGGGCATTAGTAAGGGCACAAAAGAAGTTTATTAAATGATGGGTACAAAGTGAGATGACGATATTTTATTGGTTGTATCGGTTGTGAACCCGACACACTCCAATTAAAAGCACCAATAAAAATCATTACACCTCATTTTATAAGCCAAATTTTGTGAATTTTTTTGTGACTTTATATTTACAGTGTTATAGAAATCTTACTCCGAAACAAACTAAAACTAAAGGAAGTATTTGGGAGGGAGGAAATACTTGTCATGCATTCTCAAACTCTAAAACACAAATAAACCTAGTTTAAAACAAAAATAAAAAATCAAAATTACGGCCTTGTTCTCAGCATCATTAGTTTAGTTTAGTACTCCCTCCGTCCCGAAACGATCATTCATATTTTTTTCAACTTTTTTCAACGTTATTGCGAAGGATTCTGACCAATAATTTTAGGTTGACTCAATTGTACTAATGAAAATCTAAAACTTGTTATTGACACATCATCATCAATACTATCAATAACGAGTTTTAGATTTTTATTAGGATAAATTAATCAACCTAAAATCATTGCTCAAAGTTCATTCGTGGTAATGTTGAAAAAAGTATGAAGATAATTTTGGATGGAGGGAGTATAACTAGATAGAGAGATCAAATTGAAAAAAAAAAGTGGTATGTCAACAACTATTTTGGTCAAGAAATTTCTGAAAATCTATGGCTGAAGACCCCAATTTGGCCAATTAGATTACCCAACTTAGCTTGCTTCCTAGTCCATGCTTCAATCATCTTTGCTTCTTTGCTCTCAACATGATTTCTTTCCAGTTTATTTACCTCTTCTTTATACTCAATCTCCAGTCTATCAAGAAATGCCTTCTCTTCTTCTCTCAAACACCTTATTTTCTCTTCAATTTCCTCCATTTTCTCTCTCAATTTTCTGCCTTTTTCTGACTCAAGTTGCTGCTCTAGCCGGTTCAACCTCCATGTTGCTTCCTTTTTGTGGTGCACCCAGTTTTGTCTACCTTCTTCAACCTCTTTACAGTACTGAACTAAAGTACCCATTTGATGAACCGGAATGAACCGGGTTGGAAGATGCGGTTCGGAGTGAACAGTGTCGAGGAAAGCCGGTTCGGGTGGGGAGAGGGTGAGATTGACGGAAGGAGATGGCGTGGTGGTGGATGATGATGATGACGATGATGTTAAAGACGACGTCGCTGAACCTTTATTTGTTGTACCCGATAATATCATCCAAGCCGGTAGAAAGGAAGTTGGTTCGGGAATAGACACCGGATGTGGCGGCGGCGGCGGTTGGGGGATTGAAATGTTTGGCATCACCGGCAACGGAAGAGATTGAAACGCTAAAACCCGCGGCTGAACGTACTTCTCTGCGAAAGTCTCCAAAATATGATCGTACGTCCCTTGCACCACCGACTCCGGCGACGACCCACTACCGGAAACAGCCGCAACCGCCTGACAATCAGTCGTGCGTGGATTTTGTTGCCGTCTTTTGTCGAGCTGCCTCGACTGCTTCTCCTTAAAAACCTCCCACCACTTACCCAACCGTTTCGCCGTCCGGCCGGGAACCTCGGCGGCGATCTTCTTCCACTTGTTGCCGTACTTTGCTTGGAGGGAGATGACGAGGGATTGTTCATCCGGGGATAAGGAGCCCTTTTTGATGCCTGGTTTAAGGTAATTTTTCCAACGTTCAAGACAAGATTTAGGGTCGCGATCGAGGGGTTTGGACATTCGTTGAGAGAGGAGACACCATTCTTTGGGGCCGTACTGTTTGACGTAAGAACGGAGGAGGGCGTCTTCCTCCGGTTGCCATCTTTGACGATCCTTCATTTCCTGATATTATCAGTAACCATTTTTGCTACTATTTCTCAATTCGCATAAAAAAAAAAACCCGGTGTAGATTATATATAGGCGGCAGTTTGCGGTGGAAGGTGGGGGATTTTTGGGAGGAATAGAATTTGATGGGATCTTGGAATGGGGTTATTTGATGATGAGAGAGGTCATATATGTGATGTGATTGATGGGATCTCGAAATGAAAAGAGGAAGGTGGTAAAAACTTTTATCTAAAATCAAATGTTGACGGGACATTACATATGCAATTAAAGTTGGAGAGAAACATCAGGTAGTTCATTTTTTTTCTTATGATCAATAGTTCAATTATCTAAAATAAGGATTTGAGACATGTTCTATACTCCTTCAGTCTCACACTAAGACTAAGGTTATTATTTTGACTTTATATATGGAGATTAAAAAAAAGTAAATATTATACTCACCCCGTCCCTCTTTAACTTACAAAAAATGAGTTGAGCACATTAATTAAAGTATTAACACATTTCCATTTTAGGATTTTGTAAGTTAAAGTGGGACAACCAAATGGGTAATTTTTGTAGATTAAAAAGAGACGGAGGGAGTAAGTATGAAAAAGTAAGTAAGAGAAAGTAGGAGAAATAAAGTGGGTAGGGGGATTTTGTTGTGAGAATGACAAATGGGTCACATGATCCATTTTAAGTAATAAAGCAAATTAAGAAACTTAGTCTGGTACAAACCAAAAAAGAAAGTAAAAATCTTAGTCTGGGACAAAGGGAGTAACTCATACTATTATTGTTACTAAAAGTGAATGTATGAAAATTAATACAATATGTTAAAAAAGTAAGTTTTGTTACTGGATATGAGAAAGAAAATAAATACTATATAGTGTATAGTTGTTATGAGTGAGTAGGAGGGAGAAGATTGAACATTTTGGGTAATATCAATAAGTATGAGATGCTTAAAATATAAATAAGTAGAGATAGGTTTATAATAGAGAGAGTAGTCTCTTAAAAAAAAAAGTTGGAAAAGTAGGTTGTGTAAATGGAAATGTGAGAGAAAGTGAGATGAAAAAATAATAATTGAATAATATTGTGAGTGAGAACTCTTATACTCCCTCCGTCCCAGCACAAGTGAGACCTCTTTCCCTTTTGATATGTCCCACTAAAAGTGAGACGACTGCCCAAAATGAAAATGTTTCAACCTCACTCATTTTCTCTCTTCATTTTTCATCACTCAATTTATTCAATTAACACTACTCCCTCCGTCCCGAATTAATGTTCTTAGTTTGACTTTGCATGAAGATTAAGATAAAGTAAATGTTGTGAGTGAAAAAGTAATGTAGGAAAGACAAAGTGGGTAGAGAGTTTTTGTTGTGAGAATGGCAGGTGGGTCCCATTGTCCATTTTAAGTAATAAAGTAAAGTAAGAACATTAAATTGGGACAGACAAAAAAGGAAAGTAAGAACCTTAAAGCAGGACAGAAGTAGTACTTTTTATCTCACACATTCTCTCTATTCATTTTCCACCACTCAATTTATCTAACTAACACTACTATTTACTCAACTCATTCTCTCTCTCTTCATTTTCTACCACACATTTATTAGTTTTTCTTAATTAATAGGCAAACTCAAATATCCCATAATTCTACTTGTGCTGGTAGGACGGAGGATGTATACTTTTCAATAAAACATTCAAAATGGTAAAAAAGGGAAGCGACAGAGAGTATCCAATCGATAAACATTTCAGTCATGAAGTAGTTGCAGACTAACCAAAGGAAATTATGTGATCTTGAATAGTTTCCAAGTACAAATAGTTACGTTTGTCGAAAAATTACTCTAAAGTGCATGACTTTGTTTACTCTAATTAGTGATTTGAAATACTAAATCGACCATCAAACTAACAGCTCTATGACAAAAACAATATAAATATTACTCCCTCTGTCCCTAAACGAGTGTCCATTTTCAAAAAATCTTTGTCCCAAAATGAGTGTCTTTTTTTAACATAACTTTGTCCCTAAATGTTTTTTTTCGAAATTTTTTTCACCGGTCTCTTTATACGTGCAAAACTAAATGTTTGGAAAGGAGATTACAAGATTATACATGAATATTTGCTAGCAAATTGTACATAAAGTTGAGATTTTCAATGTCCCTTAAAATGAGATTTGGACACTCATTTAGGGGCAGAGGTAGTATCATTTTAGGAAGAAAGCATATACTCCCTCTGTCTCTAAATGAGTGTCCAAATTTCATTTTAAGGGACACTGAAAATCTCAATTTTTTGAACAATTTGGTAACAACGATTCATATATAATCTTGTAATCTCCTTTCCAAACCTTTAGTTTTGCACGTATAAAGATACCGGTGAAATTTTTTTCAAAAAAAAAAACGTTTAGGGAGAAAGTTATGTTAAAAAAAGACACTCATTTAGGGACAAAGATTTCTTGAAAATGGACACTCATTTAGGGACAGAGGGAGTATTTTTTTTTTTTTTTGTCCCGTAACAACTGATCCATTTTGTTATTTGGAGTATTGCATTTAAAAGTACTCCCTCTGTCTCAGAAAAATAGTCTCATTTTGACTTTTTATGGTCAATAAAATTGAACTTTGACCAAACATTGGTGTCAATCTAATCATCACAACAAAATTCTAAAATGTGTTATTGATAAATGTTAGGATTGAAGGTCTAACAATTACTTATCTTGCCAAGATCAAAGCACAAAATAGCAAAGAGAAAGCAAAATTGAAAAACAAAGAACACATAGATTTACGTGGAAAACTCTTCTTATCAAGAAGAGTAAAAACCACGGGCGACGGAGAACAATCCACTATAACCAATCAAGAGTACAAGGAGATTACAAGGTGATGATCAATCACACAATCTCACAATCTCACTACAATGAATAACCTTAACTTTCTCTCTCTAAACCCTATCAAAGGCTGCACAACAAAAGTGAATAATAATAAGACAGAATTAGGTTTTAGTCAAAATCCCTCGGACTCCTCTTTCTGCGCGGATTCCCTCAGCCCGGCCCGTCACTTGTGCGGCCGCCCAAAATCCCTTGTGCTATCGCCCAAGCAAACAGGTTCGATTCCGGCCTTGAAGAGATTCGTATGTGCGGCCGCCCATGACACTGTGTGCGGTCGCCCATCTTCCCTGTCTGTCATCCGCCACTTTTGCCCGAGAATGATTGAGAGTCACCCAACAATTCTCCACATTGACGATCAATCCTGAAAAAGCTAGTAAACAAGGGAACATTCCTATCTCTCTCTGCCGCCCTGCCCCAAAGGGCATCAATGACTAGTAACCCCAACTAAGCTCAAGCAATGCTCGAGCTTAGCAATCTGCACAGGCTTTGTCAACATATCAGCTGGGTTGTCAACTGTATCAACCTTCTTTAGGACCACTTCACCATTCGCTATTGTAGTCCTCACGAAGTGATATTTTATGTCAATGTGCTTCGTTCTCCTATGGAAAGAATTATGATTCTTTGCCAAACAAATAGCACTTTGGCTATCACTAAAAACCTCAAGAGCACCTTGAACAACTCCAAGTTCACGAACCAAACCACCAAGCCATTTGGCTTCCTTGACCGCCTCTGTTATAGCCATATACTCAGCCTCGGCAGTAGACAATGTCGTGACTTCCTGCAATCCAGATTTCCAACTAACTGCGGAGCCACCAAGACAAAACACATACCCCGTTGTAGACTTTCTGTCATCAAGGTTTCCACCTCAATCTGAATCAACATACCCAATAAAACCATCACTGTTCTTGCCATATACAATGCACAAACCTGGTGTACCACTCATGTATCTCAGAATCAACTCGACAGCATTCCAATGCTCCTTCCCTGGATTCCCTATGTATCAACTCACAACGCTCACTGCCTGAGCGATATCTGGTCGAGTACAAACCATAGCATACATAATACACCCAACATCATTTGAATATGGAACACGTGACATATAATCCATATCATCTTTAGACTTGGGACTATCTAAAGAAGATAACCGAAAGTGAGATGCTAAAGGAGTACTTACAGATTTGGCATCCTTCATGTTGAATCGTTCCAGAACCCTCTCCACATACTTTCATTGAGACAAATACAAGAGCCCCTTATTTTGATCCCGTTCAATCTCCATGCCAAGAATCTTCTTTGCAGCACCTAAATCCTTCATCTCAAACTCACTTTGCAACATCAATTTCACCTGGTTGACATCATTGATATCTTTTGCAGCCACAAGCATGTCATCGACATATAGTACAAGATAAATCAATGTGCCATCACTACAACCCATCAAGTAGACACAACTATCAAATTCGCTCCTAGCAAAACCATGAGTTACCATAAAAGTGTCGAATCTTTTATACCACTGTCGAGGTGACTGCTTCAAACCATACAAGGATCTTTTCAACAGACAAACATAATCATCCTTACCCTCGACTACAAACCCTTCAGGCTGGCGCATGTAGATCTCCTCCTCAAGCTCCCCTTGTAAAAAAGCCGTTTTTACATCTAACTGCTCAAGCTCTAGATCTTGCATCGCCATAATGCTCAACAAGGTACGAATAGATGTGTGTCTAACAACCGGTGAAAATATCTCATTGTAGTCTACACCTTCGACTTGAGTAAAGCCCCGAGCAACTAACCTTTCTTTATACCTCGCTTCCTCAATACCCGAAGTACCTTCCTTGAACTTGTAGACCCACTTGCATCTGACTAATTTCTTCTTCGGTGGAGGTCTCACAAGTTCCCATGTCTGATTTTTCATAAGAGATACCATCTCCTCTTCCATAGCAACCGACCACTTTGCAGAGTCATCACACGACACAGCTTCCTTGTAAGAGACTGGTTCATGCACATATACTGTTTCAGCAGCTGACAGTGCATAAGCCACCATCTCTTCGAAGCCATATCTAACCGGAGGTCTTTTATCCCTCTTTCCTCTACCAAGATCATTGGTAGTCTCCACCTGCTTGTTGGTCTCCTCCTCTTGATCTGGAGCATCAATA
Source organism: Campanula takesimana (assembly GCA_026119855.1). NCBI lineage: Eukaryota > Viridiplantae > Streptophyta > Magnoliopsida > Asterales > Campanulaceae > Campanula > Campanula takesimana. The sequence continues at coordinate 112,795 of JAOWBW010002025.1, read as the reverse complement.
AGAGTTGCTTCATCAAACATACCTTTTCCATCTAAGTCTATTTCCACCATTTCTGTATCATCTCTGTCTGTCTCCACCTGTTTGTGTAACCGTTCTGCAGAACCCTTTTTCTCACGGAGAAGTAGAGATTCATTAAAAGTGACATCTCTACTTGTCAGGAACATAGATGCAACTAGATCCCATAACCTGAATCCCTTCACTCCAGTAGTATAGCCAACAACGACACACTCTTTGGCTCTTAGCTCCAACTTCTTTCCATTTTTCACATAAGCATAGGTGGGACACCCGAAAATACGTAACCTCGAGTAATCTCCTGGAGAGCCTGACCACATCTCCACCGGAGTCTTCATCCCAATACTAGAATTAGGAGAACTATTAGCCAAGTAAGCAGTCATACTAATCGCCTCGGCCCAAAATTCTTTACCTAACCCTGCCTGTGATAACAAACACCGAGCCCTTTCTAACAACGTGCGGTTCATCCTTTCTGCAACACCATTCTATTGTGGTTTCCCTACACAAGTTCTGTGTCGACTAATACTTTCATTTTTACAAAATTCAGTAATCTCCTTTTCGATAAACTCAAGGCCATTATCTGTTCTCAGTTTCTTTATGGGTCTACATGTCTGTGTCTCAACCAAAATTTTCCATTGCTTAAAATTCAAAAGCACATCATTCTTATGTTTCAAGAAATAGACACAAACCTTTCGCGAATAATCGTCAATAAAAGTCAATAAATAACGAGAACCACCCTTAGATAATTTCCTAGACGGACCCCACAAATCAGAATGAATGTAATCAAGAATACCTTTAGAGTTGTGAACTCCCTTCCCGAAGCTAGCCTTAGTCTGTTTTCCAAGCACACAATTCTCACAAAAGTCCATAGGCCCCATCTTCTTTCCATCCAATAAACCACGCTTTGAAAGTTTTGTCATCCCCTTCAAGCCAATGTGACCCAGTCTCATATGCCACAACTGACTAGCCTCTGCCTCAGTCATAGAACCCTTTGCAACAGACACATCACCAACAACCGTAGACCCAAGAAGCTCGTAAAATGTCCCCACCTTCTTTCCCTTTAGATCCACTAAGTCACCTTTGATAGCCGATAGTTCACCATTCACAATGGCTAAGCTATACCCAAGACTGTCCAAAGTGCCTAAGGAAATTAGGTTCTTTTTCAATTCAGGAACATGTCTGACATTCTGCAGTTTCCTCACTACTCCATCAAACATCTTAATCTTAATAGTCCCAATACCAACAACCTTGCATGCAGCGTTATTACCCATCAAAACTACTCCGTCAGTAGTAGCCTTATAAGAACATAACCATGCCCGGTTGGAACTGATATGATAAGAACAACCCGAATCCAAAATCCAATTATCATTAATTTTGGTACCCGAATCATAAGTAGTAAACGCATCACTGTCACTGTCATCACTGGTGTTCTCAAACACCACTCCAGTTTCACCCTTCTTACTGGTTGTATTATCATCCCTTTTATCCCTTCTGTTGGGACAAAACCTTCTGATATGTCCTTTCTCCTTGCAAGCATGACATATCACATCTTTAAACTTTCCACTTGAACTGGGTTGACCCGAGTTCTTTGCACTCGTTCCCTTTCCTGACTTCCTGCCGCTTCTAGCTACTAACCCATCACCTTGAGATTCAGCACTTGGAGAAGTCAAGTGCGTCTCAATGACTTTACGTTGTAGCAAAGCATTCTTGATCTCTTCCAAAGAGATCTCATCCTTCCCATACAAAACTGTCTCACGAAAGTGTATATATTTAGAGGGTAAAGAACATAGCAATTTAACCGCCAATTGCTCATCATCAATCACAACATCAACATTCTTCAAGTCCATGACCAAACCGTCAAACTCATCAAGATGGCTTTCCAAGGACTCACCTGATTTGAGTTTACATTCTTCGAGTTTCTTTATCAGTAGCAACTGATTAATAATGCTCTTCGTCATGTAGAGTTGTTCAAGCCTAAGCCAGAGCCCTGCATCAGTCTTTTCGCTCACAACCTCCCTCAACACTTCGTCTTTGAGACTTAAATGCAAGAGAGACAAAGCCTTCTCGTCCATGTCATCAAACTGTTCATCAGTCAAGCTTTATGGTTTCTTTGCCTTACCAAGCAAAGCCTTGACACACTGTTTTACCACCAAGATTGCTCGCATCTTCACTTGCCACAAACCGAAATTAACCTTGCGATCGAATTTCTCAAGTTCGTACTTCCCTGACATCTTCTACCGATAAGCAATACAAGAACCTTAAACCAAGCTCTAGATACCAATTGTTAGGATTGAAGGTCTAACAATTACTTATCTTTCCAAGACCAAAGCACAAAATAGCAAAGAGAAAGCAAAATTGAAAAACAAATAACACAGAGATTTACGTGGAAAACCCTTCTTAACAAGAAGAGTAAAAAACCACGGGCAACGGAGAACAATCCACTATAAGCAATCAAGAGTACAAGGAGATTACAAGGTGATGATCAATCACACAATCTCACAATCTCTCTACAAATAACCCTAGCTTTCTCTCTCTAAACCCTATCAAAGGCTGCACAGCAAAAGTGAATAATAATAAGACAGAATTAGGTTTTAGTCAAAAACCCTCGGACTCCTCTTTATGCGCGGATTCCCTTAGCCCGGCCCGTCACTTGTGCGGCTGCCCAAAATCCCTTGTCCGATCACCCAAGCAACCATGTTCGATTCCAGCCTTGAAGAGCTTCGTATGTGCGGCCGCCCATAACACTGTGTGCGGTCGCCCATCTTCCCTGACTGTCATCCACCACTTTTGCCCAAGAATGATTGAGAGTCACCCAACAATAAATCAATTAATGATTAATCCATTACAACTTTTAGAATTTCACTAGAATTATTAGATTGACACTAGTGTTTGGTCAAAGTTTATTTTTGTTGAACATAAAAAAACAAAATGAGACTATCTTTTTGGAACATAGGGAGTATCATTTTTCTTAAATGAGATATATACTATTTTAATAGTGAGGCTCACTTGTTACATTTACAACATATTTTCACTCACAATTTTTTGACTTGTTTTCTCTCTCCTTCATACTCATACACTTTCAAAACACTTTTCTTAATTCCCGTTTTCAAAAATGAAATGGAGTTATGAGACAGAGGGAGGGTGTATGTATGTGCGTGTGCGTGTGCATGTATGTATATAAACAAATACTCCCTCTGTCCAATAATTATGTGGACAAATTTTCATTTTGAGCGTCCCATTAATAAGTTACACTTTGCTAAAATGGTAAAGAATCTTTACTATTCCTCTTATCCATTCTCTCTCCTACTTTACTTTTATACTCATAACACCAATCAACTTACTATTCTCTATCCCATTTTCTCTCTCTTACTTCACTTTTCACACTCACAACAACTACCCACTATTATTCATCCCTTAATTTTGGTGCACAACTCATTTTATCCACATAATTATGAGACGGATGGAGTATAGTATATACTCCCTCCGTCTCTCTTTAACTTACAAAAAATGAGTTGGGCACATTAATTAAGGAAAATGTGAAAAAGGTGATGTGCTGTGAGTGTAAATGGTTAGGTGGGAGAGAGAAAGTGGGATAGAAAATAGTTAGTGGATAGTTGTCGGGAGTATGACAAGTGGGTCCCACCATTTTAAAAGTATTAAAATATTCCATTTTAGAATTTTGTAAGTTGAAGTGGGACAACCAAATGGGTAATTTTTGTAGATTAAAGAAGGATAGATGGAGTATATATATAGAGAGAGATAGAGATAGAGAGAGAATGCTATGAAGGCCAAGGCAGAATATTCCAGGGACTAATTTATTATATTTGTTGTTATGGGAAAAATTTACATGACGACATCTTCAAAGGATAGCGACGTCCTGATAATTACAGCACTGTAAGTATTTAGTTTAGCTATTTATTTACTGTGTTAATAACAATATTTTGTGCAGATTAAACACGTGACATTACAAAACCTACGAGGACTCTTATCAACGGCAACTAAACGTGATCATGAAGGGGATAGAGGCCGAGTTTTTAGCTTAGTTAGTTAGATTAGAGCTTAGTCTATCTTTTTCTTATATTTAAACGTAGCTAAAGGCAGCACAGATACACGTTCACAACTCGCACACTCATCATTGTACTCCGTCATTAGCATTCTCTGTAACCTCAAAGAAATAATCAATACAACCATTTAGGGGTGGTAGGTACTCACAAACACCTCCCGAGGTTTTGTGCCGGCGAGTTCATTCTCTCAAGGGCTTTCCTCGTATACATCATTGTGTCATTATCATCTCCATTCAAATAGTTATATTCCAAAGAACCCTCCATTCAATCCAAAGATAAACGACTAAAAACTTTTTGCCTAATTTAGTTCTTATTATTTTTTCACCAAAACAGTTTGGTGCCCACCGAGGGGTCTTTGGTTTTTTTAATTGTTTGAATCTCCTTCGAATCACTATGTCTACTCAACCCCTGACTACCGGCACCAGCAAGGCTCCTAGCACAACTATTGGCTTGAACTTATCAATTGGGGGCAATAGTCCCAGCAAGACGACAAGCATCTTTGGATCTCTACCACCACCGCCACCTGTCGGAGCTGGAAAGAAACCTTCGGCTCTATCCTCTGATCCTGAACTAATGAGTATTCTAATCCAGATGAGGAGTCATCTAGACAAGCAGCAGAGTAGCACTTCGATGATATTTGACACCCTAGTCAATATGCAGAAAGAGCAGAAATCCTTGAGCGAAAGGGTGGATTCCGTATCACCAATTCGTCCTAGGGTTCTTAATTTCAGTACTGAGGGCAGTCACTCTGTTTTCAACGAGTGGATCCCGATGGCAAGCACAGCTGATGGTGGAACTCCGTCATCTCCTTTGGTGACGACTTCTACGATAATGTCGTTGTCGCCGGATCCTAACCTCTTTCAGTTCTCTCCACTTGGCAACACTTCTGTCCCACCTTTCACTCATAACATTTCAGGGACCTCTACTGGGCCAACATACACCAATAGTACCATAGTGACATCTACAGCGGATGTCAACCCCTTCGGTAACTTTAATTCAAGTTTTGCATTTGATAATACTGCTCGTACTGCTAATCCTTTTGCTGGTAACTTCATAGCAAGTCAACTTCAGGAATTAAGGGATATGGTCATGAATGTACCTGGTGTGACCCCACCTATCCAGCAGGTCTCTCCAACATGCTACAGTCAGTCTCGATTCGTGCTAGCGATTGCACATGTCGACATCCCGAAAAGATTCAACATCCCATCCATGCAGTTCTATGATGGAAGCACAGATCCTGAAGAGCATGTCGCCCACTATCAAGAGAAGATGGAGATTGTTCGTATACCCCTTCCGTTTAGGGAAGCCTGTTTGTGTAAAGGCTTTGGGTCAACCTTGGTAGGACCAGCTTTGAAATGGCTGATTCGTCAACCACCAGGATCAATCAGTTCATATGCCCAGCTCATCAACATGTTCAACAACCAGTTCTTTTGCAGTCGACAGTTTGAGAAGCTGACCAGTGACCTTTACCGGATCGTTCAACAACCGACCGAAGCGTTGAAGGACGACGTCAACAGGTTCAACAAGGAAGTCCTGGAGATCCCTAATCTTAACATGGAAACAGCAACGGAAGCTTTCAGGATGGGTTTGAAGAGGGACTCTCCATTTTATGAAGATCTGGTGATGAATCCATGCAAGAGAATGGAGGATGTGTGCAACAGAGCTACAAGGTTCATCCGGCTAGAAGAAGACAAAGCTCAGCCGTCAAAGGATTCTAGCAAGGTGTCGACATATGACAACCCGGACAAAAGGACAGAGACATCTCACCAGAGGCAGAACAATAGATCCAGACCTTACCATAGAAATGACTCTAACAAGATTCATTCTGTGGAAGATGATGACCAAGGTGAAGCTGAATGTCCTAAAATTACTGATTATTGTTTTTCTGTCAATGTCTCAGGTATCCTATGCACGATGAGCAACCTTGGACACAAAGCAAGATGGCCAAGGAAGAATGATAAACCAGCTACCTGGAAGGACAAGTCCAAGTGGTGTGCTTACCATGAAGATTTTGGACACCTTACAGAAGATTGCATCGCCTTGAGGAAGGTGTTGAGCTACTTATTATCAAAAGGATACCTCAAAGAAATCCTTAGCCACCGGAAGAACAAGGCAGACAACAAAGAGAATGTTCCAGAGAGACCACCTTCTCCTCCACCTGTAACCAAGGTAATCCAATTTATTAGTGGTGGTTCTGATATTTGTGGTACTTCTTATTCTGCAGCTAAAAGGAATGCACATGAGTCCAAGGATGAAAAGCCCAGAAGAAAAGACAAGACTTCCCAGTTGACTTCTCAACATGTCATCTCCTTTGAAGAAGACGACAGGGACAACGTGTTGGATCCATATCATGATGCACTGGTTATTGCCCTTCAGATAGCAAACTGCAAAGTCAGAAGGAACTTAGTAGATGGGGGCAGCTCTGTGAATCTCATCACCCTTGCAGCCTTGAAATAGATGAATATTCCAATGACAGAGGTAATCAAGAACACTTCGGTACTATTGGGTTTCAGTGGTGAAACAAAGGACACGGCAGGAGAGATCAGACTCCCAGTATATATGGAAGGCGTCGACTCTATGGAAAGATTTTGTGTGATAGACTGTGCAACCACCTACAATGTGATCTTGGGCAGGCCCTGGATTCACTCTATGAAGGAAGTACCGTCCACCTACCATCAATGTGTGAAAATGCCGACACCTTGGGGAGTTATCAAGATTTTCAGTGACCAGCAAACAGTAAAGGATTGCTACATGACATCTATGAAGGCGACGTCATCCTCTCGGCAAGCATATCAATTAAAGAAGAAGGCACGTCAGGTCTTGGAAGCAAGGGAGCATGATGTGAAAGAAATACTCTTGGATGCCTCTAATCCAGACTTGAAAGTGCTAATTGGCCAAGATGTACTAGCAGAATTTGAAGAAGAATTAATCAATCTCTTGAAAGAAAGGGTCAAGATATTCGCCTGGAAACATAAAGAAATAACGGGGATTAGTAAAGACGTCATAACTCACATGCTTAACATAGATCCTTCCTTCAAACCGGTGCGACAGATAAGAAGAAAGTTTGCTCAAGAAAGGAATCAAATTATCCAGGAAGAAGTTGACATGCTGCTGAAAGCAAAGATGATTAGAGAAGCAGAATATCCAAAGTGGTTGGCTAATGTTGTTGTGGTGGAGAAAAGAAACGGTAAATGGAGAGTTTGTGTTGACTTCACGGACCTGAACAAAGCATGCCCTAAAGATCCTTTTCCTCTTCTACACATTGACACCTTGGTGGACAATACATCTGGGCACGAGATTTTGACATTCATGGACGCATCCGCAGGATTTTAGCAGATCCAGATGGAGCCGTCTGACCAGGAAGACACCGCCTTCATTACACCCACAGGTATATATTGTTATATTGCTATGCCATTTGGACTAAGAAATGCAGGTGCAACGTACCAGAAGCTTGTCAACATGATGTTCAAGGACCAGATAGGGGACACCATGGAGGTCTACATAGATGATATGGTAGTCAAGTCAAAGAAAGCAGAAAACCATATCCAAGATCTTACTCAAGCATTTGACATCCTGGATGCATTCAACATGAAGCTGAATCCAACAAAGTGTAACTTCGGCATGAGGTCTGGAAAATTCCTAGGTTATATGGTGACACAAAGAGGAATTGAAGCAAGTCCAAAGCAGATAAGAGCAATCATCAACCTGACGTCGCCTCAGACTGTTAAATATGCTCAGAGATTGACGGGAAAGGTAGCAGCCCTCAATAGGTTTATTTCAAAATCCTCAGAAAGATGCAAGCCATTCTACGATATCCTAAAAAAGAATAGCAGATTCGAATGGACAGAAATATATGAGAAGGCATTCCAATATTTGAAGCAGTACCTTTCAACATCTCCGTTGTTGGCCAGACCACAAGAAGGCGAACCGTTATATGCATACCTGGCCGTTTCAGAAGCAGCTGTTAGTGCAGTCCTTGTATGTGAGCAAGATGGTAACCAACATCCTATATACTTTGTAAGTAAAACTCTTTTAGATGCGGAAACCAGGTACTCCCATCTAGAAAAGTTAATTCTAGCTTTGATTACTGCATCAATTAAATTAAGGCATTATTTTGAAACTCATGTTATCTATATTCGTACTAATTATCCAATTAAGAATGTTATGAGAAATCCAGAGATGTCTGGAAGGATAGGAAAGTGGTCCGTACAGCTGAGAACATATGATATCAGATACGAGCCAAGAACTGCAATAAAATCACAGGCACTTGCAGACTTTGTGGCAGACTCCAGTCCAAGTATGCAACCTGAAGTATAACTTGAGGTCCAACAGCTTCAAGGTGACGACATCCTCAAGTGGACCTTATTCACAGATGGTGCATCCAACATGAGAGGAACAGGTCTGGGTATTGTCCTAAAATCACCACAAGGGGACATCATACCCCAGGCCATAAGCAGTGATTTTAAAGCTACCAACAATGAAGCAGAATACGAAGCTTTGATTGCAGGACTAACTGTTGCTCTAGACCTCAACGTCAAGGCAATTCAGGTATACTATGATTCATTATTAATGGTTAATCATTTCAATGGTTCCTATGCAGCTAAGAATGCCAAGATGACGTCATACCTGGGGATCGTGAAAATCCTAGCAAGCAAGTTCCAAATCTTTTCCCTAGAACAGGTACCTAGAGAAGAAAATTCTCAAGCAGATGCCCTTGCTAACCTTGGATCAGCCTTCAAAAGTGCCTCTCAAACCAATATTCCAATCATTCATGTCAACATTCCTGCTCTGGAAAAGTTAGAGCTTTTCAGCATAGATGACGACATCCAAGAAGATCAAGACAGTCAAACAGAAACTTCATGGACCACTCCAATCATCAAGTACCTTCAAGATGGCACCATCCCAACTGATGAGAAGAGTGCTAGAGCATTCAGAGTAAGAAATTCAAGATATCTGTTAATAGATAATGTGCTATTTAAGAAATCTTTTTGCAGGTCCATATTTAAGGTGTCTAGAATCAGATAAAGCTAAAGAAGTTCTTAAAGAGCTACATGAAGGAATTTGTGGTAATCATTCTGGGGGAAGAAGCTTGTACACCAGGCTCTAAGGATGGGTTACTTTTGGCCTACAATGCATCAAGATGTTGTTGAATATGCCAGGAAATGTGATTCATGTCAGAAGCATTGTGACATCTTGCACCAACCGGCAAAATTGATGCATCCCATTCTTTCTCCCTGGCCATTTATGACATGGGGGATGGACATTGTGGGTAAATTGCCCAAAGCACCAGGAGGGAAAGTATTCATGCTTGCAATGACAGACTATTTCTCTAAGTGGGTAGAAGCAGAAGCATATGTCCAAGTCCGCGACAAAGAAGTCATCTCCTTCATAAAAAAGAACATCTTTAGAAGATTTGGCATTCCTTCAGAGATAATTTGTGACAACGGCTCTCAGTTCATCAGCAAGAAGACAACAGACTTCTTGACTAGATAGGGAGTCAAGATGGTGACATCTTCGCCTGTACATCCTCAAGCCAATGGACAAGCAGAATCAAGCAACAAAATTATAATCAACAATTTGAAGAAAAGGTTAGATCAGAAGAAGGGACGCTGGGCTGAGGAAATTCCATTCTTTTTATGGGCAGATAGGACCACACCAAAAAATGCAACTGGACAGACACCATACTTCTTGGTATTTGGAGCAGAAGCCGTCATCCCTGCAGAAGTCATCATCCCTACCGTAAGATATGGGTTGTTGACATCTGAACAGAACGACCTCAACCTATCTCATGATTTGGACACTATTGAAGAGCTAAGGGACCTAGCAAGGATCAGGATGGCAGCCTATCAACAGAGCATTGCACGATCGTACAACAAGAATGTCAGAGTAAGGAGGTTTCAAGTTGGTGACTTGGTATTACGCAAAGTTTTCCATAACTCAATGCTGGGAAATTAGCTCCGAAATGGGAAGATCCATACTTAGTAGATGCAAAAGCAAGGAAAGGATCCTATTGGCTTTCTACTCCAGATGGCGTCAGGATCCCAAGAAGTTGGAACGCTATTCATCTCAATGCATACTTTATGTAAGTTGAAATGCATTCATTTAAATCAAGAAAACAGGTACGAATTTGTTTTACTTTATTTACTTTATGTCATTTCAAATTTAATTATATTTTTTGGACCATTACTAACTTAAGCATCGGAGGGGTGTTAGCTAAGCTAACACCCATCTTTAACATGTTTTTGTCTTGCAAGGAAACTAAGGAAGTTTTATTATGTCAAGACAACCAAGTATGCATGAACAAGATAATGGAACAATCAAGATGTTGACATCTTCCTACAAGATGACATCTAATTAAAATGGATCAGGTATGGATCTACCTTTACTTTATGAATGATTTTTATTCTTTAAAATGCATAAGTTTTTCAATAATGATAATATCACTTAAGATATTTTCAATGTCTTATTATGAACTAAGATTTTTCAAATTTAATACAAAACAATAGTTTTGAGATTGGCCATCTCACCTCAAGTTTAAGGTATTCAAAACCCTTCAAAGGTTTAAAGAAATCACTTTCTTTCGTCTCTATTAAGGTTTATACACCTTTGCCTAGAGCGCACGATATTAGTGTTGATTAAGGTGTGAAATGGGCACGCATGTTGATATGTACGCACCCCCATTTACACTTAGTCAAATACTAATCTAAAGTTATGATCAATTGGTTTTAACATTTACATGTTATCTAAACACAAAGGTTAATTGGCATAACATGACAATCAAAGTTAGGCAAAGGATTTAAATATCCTACGCAAGAAGTCAACATAAGCAGAAGTACCTAAACCCATTCCATTCATTAAAAACTTACCATTTACTTAGCTTATCATTGTCCATAAAACCACAAAAGAAACTTTACAGCAACCAAATCAAAAAACTTAAATTGTTTTACAACCTTCCTGGGACGCAGCCCGATAAAACCCTTATTCAAACAAAAACTTAAAAACTTCTTCAATTGGCTTCCGCCGCTGGTGGTGCTCCATCTTCCTTCCTGTTGTCATCCTTGGTAGCCGATGACACCCCTCCTATCTCCATTGCTTCTCCTGTCAACCCCTTCAAAATGGTGCGTTGTTGCTCGATGTCCCACTCGGTGTGCTTGCCGCTCAAGAAGTCTTCCATCATCTGTATCTTGACCTCTACCATACTGACAGCGGCAGATTTCATCAATGCACTCTTCAGATCTTCAATCTCTTGCATATGGACATCTTGAATGGAAGACATCCCCTTCATTAAGCTGGACACCTCATCATTCAGAGCTTCAACCTTCTTTTCTAACATTTCACTCTTCTTTTGTGTCTCTTCTTTCTCCAGGTCACACGCTTCTTGAATTGTAAGGATTCCATCAGCAACCTATTGCTCACCTCATCCAAAGTGACAACCTTGGACTCCATCTCTCCAAAAGCCTACAAGAACAAACTGGTTAGTAATTTTATAATATATCTAATATTTCAAATTAACAGGAAATCAAGGGAACTTACATCAGATGCGACAGCGAAGAACATTTTTCTGATATCCTCTACTTCCATGTCTTCAAAGGCTCCAACCTCTACAATCTCCTTCTCTTCACTCTTTCTATTTTTAATCTGGACCCAACAGACGCTGTGACTTCAATCTTTGGCTTGACCGGTGGTTTGTTAACAGAGCTCATCCCAACATAAGTCTCCAAATATTTTAGGGAAAATCCTTGGGTGGACTTAGAAACTGCTCAAAAAATAGAAGAATTCATTATTTCAGAAATAAAAAGGAAGAAAGAAAAACCACAAGCAAAAACCTTACCCGTCGACATCTTGTAAGAAGACAACTCCTGGTTGGAAAGGCGAAAAGCTCCAATTTCTGGGACTTTGAAGCTCCTGTCCTCAACAGAAAGCCCTCTCAAAGCGTCCAGTTTCTTCTTAGAATACTCTATTGGTGGAAATAGCTCCCCCCACTTGATATCTACAAGCACAAAAAGGGAAAATTACATATTCAGTTAAGAAACAAATAGAAGATTCAAAAAAAGATATTTACCTCCCCTGTTTCATCTCCACGGGACACTGTCATCACAGGCTAAGGACTTCCTCTCAACAAAAAAATATCGACCCTTCCAACCTCGATCATTCATAGGAACTCTCAAAAAATCTGAATCAACACCGGCCTTCGTTTTTAACAAATAACGTTTGGAACCAAAAGACTGCAAATCATACACTAAGGCCATTTCATTCAAGCCTATTCCTAAATTCAACTCCTGTTTTACCCTCAAGACGCAAGAAAACACTCGCCACACCATGGGCATTAACTGGACGTATGCTAACTGGGTTATTTTGAAGAAATCAGACACGAGTGGGGGAAAAGGATAGGTAAACCCTAAAGTGAAAGGGTACTCATAGAAGGCAATCCATGAAGGGGACACAAAATCTACTTTCAGGGAAACATCAAAGGGGCGAAAAACAGTGGACTCTGGCAGACATTGATGATCTTTGAAAAGGTCAAGTTGAGAATTGTTAAAAACGCAGACTTCGCTATCAGGATTGGCTAACAGGACCTCACAAATAAAACTGTCAGATTCTACATTTTTGCTTTGACTCGATGGACTAGGGACACTCAAATCTTTGGATTTGGACCACTTTGTTTTCCCAATGGTAAGAAATTGAAGACAGAAAAGAAAAGAGGAAGAAATTTTTTTACCTCAGGTTCTTCACCATAGAGAGAGAAAATGGAAGGCTGTGAAGAAGAAAGAGGGGAAGGCTCTTTATTAACCCTAACCGCCTAAAATGCCTAGAACCTAGCTAACGTGATTATTGCCCTAGACATCTACTCCTGTACGTCCAATCAACTCAACCGTCAGAGATTCATGAACCTGGTAGAAGTGTGTGGAAACTCATCTTTTAACCCGCCGTAAAAAGTAAGTTTGGGAGAAATTGTTATGGGTAAAATTCACATGACGACATCTTCAAAGGATAGCGACGTCATGATAATTACAGCACTGTAAGTATTTAGTTTATCTATTTATTTACTGTGTTAATAACAATATTTTGTGCAGATTAAACACGTGACATTACAAAACCTACGAGGACTCTTATCAACGGCAACTATACGTGATCATGAAAGGGATAGAGGCCGAGTTTTTAGCTTAGTTAGTTAGATTAGAGCTTAGTCTATCTTTTTCTTATATTTAAACCTAGCTAAAGGCGGCACAGATACACGTTCACAACTCGCACACTCATCATTGTACTCCGCCATTAGCATTCTCTGAAACCTTAAAGAAATAATCAATACAACCGTTTAGGGGTGGTAGGTGCTCACAAACACCTCTCGAGGTTTTGTGCCGGCGAGATCATTCTCTCAAGGGCTTTCCTCGTATACATCATTGTGTCATTATCATCTCCATTCAAATAGTTATATTCCAAAGCACCCTCCATTCGATCCAAAGATAAACGACTAAACACTTTTTGCCTAATTTAGTTCTTATTGTTTTTCACCAAAACATTTGTGATCAGAGGGATTAAAATATACTCCCTCTGTCCCAGAAAGATAGTTTCATTTTGACTTTTTATAGTCAACAAAAACAAACTTTGACCAAGCATTGGTGTTAATTTAATGATCACAATGAAATTTTAAAAATTATTATTTTTAAATCACTTAATGATTTATCAATTACAAATTTTAGAATTTCACTAGAATGATTAAATTGTCACCAATGGTTAGTCAAAGTTCATTTTTGTTGACCATAAAAAGTCAAAATGAGACTATCTTTCCGAGACAAAGGGAGTAATTATCTAAGAGTTTAGGGACTGCTCTTGGGTTTTAAAAATTTGGAAGACAATTTAGAAAATGTCAAGAACTTTGGAGTAATTTCGGAAGTCAAGCCTAAGACTAAGAGCCGTTGGAATTGCCAAATAACAACTACAACCACAACAATAAAGCTTTAGTCCCAAAATTACCAAACAAAAACAAATAAAATAAGATGTTGACTATTCTATTCAAACTTTAATTATTTTCGTTTACTATTTTTTAAATTTAGTCCTTTAAGTTTAGGTTAATTTTTTTCTATATACACTAGTTTAAGTTATTTGTAAAACGTGTATCACAATCTGGAGAAAATTTTGGGGAAACTAGTTCCTCCATAAGTTATAAAAAATCCTATTTTTTTATAGGGTTTAAGGTTTAGGGTTTAGGGTTTGGGGTTTCAGGTTTAGGTTTTAGGGTTTCAAGTTTAAGGTTTAAGGGTAAAAAAAACATGACTTTTTATAACTTATGGAGGAACTAGTTTCCCCCAAAACACACTCAATAATCTATTATCCTCCATATAATTGACCATTATAGGAATATTTCTTCAATTATGAAGAACTAATTTCTTCTTAGCTATGCATGTGAGGTAACTTGTGTTGTGATCATATATATTTTTTATATAAACACTAATTTTTTAATACATTTATTTATTTTCGGTTGTTATAAATTCTTATGTAATAGTCAGATTATTGTGTGCATGATATGATTATTATAAATTGAGCGAGAATAATTGCATGCCCAAGTATGTCACACGATAGTCATCCTGAAAGTATGTGATTGTGTGTTTTAAGTAGCGGCCACCCAATTGACAATTCAAATCAAGTTCACTATTTAGTTTGTTTTGAAAGGAGTCTTTGATTATTGCACTACTAGAAAATGCATTTTAGGCAACCATTCAAAATTAGTCACCTTAATATCTTTTAAGTGACAAAAATTTTGATTGGTTGTAAGAGATACATCTCTTACGACAAATCTTTGGCAACAAAGTATTTTGTCGTATTAATAGGACTGTTGTGACAAACAATCATTTTCGTCACCTAATAATATGTTAAAGTGACTAAATCTAGGGCGACCAAAACATTTGTCACCTTGGATACACTTCTGATGACCATTAAGATTTTTCTCTCCTAAGAACTACTTGTAGTAACAAAATCTGGTGACAAACGTCTTTGTTACCTAAGATTAGCATTTGGTGACCAATATAAACATTTGTCACCTAAGAATGCTTCTTTTGGGGACTATGTCTTTTACAACAAAGTTATTTGTTTCCTTAGCATGCACTTTTACGACAAATATTTTGTCACCTAAGGGCTTATTAAGGTCACCAAATTTGTATGCAACCAACTAATTATATGCCTTTTCATATAACCAAGCCAACAAAGGTTTAGGTGACCAGCAATTGGTCGCCTAAAGTTTTGATTTTTTACGTGTGGTCTTCTCCAAAGTCAGATTTCTTTCATTACAATATATTCCCTTCAAAGGTCATAATCCCTGAAAAATTTTCTCTTGTGAATGGTTACATCAAAATGCTATTGCTCTTATCTATAGTTTGTGTTGTCATATCACCTTCCCATCCAACTGATCTTGTATTTTTATTACAATACGTTTTTTGAAATAAATTAAATATGTTTTAAAAAAATAGTTTATTTAAGGTGACAATTTATTGGTCACATTGGAATAAAGCTGTGAGAATATTTTTCTTTACATCAAATGAAAGTTTGCTCTCAATAATTACATCAAAGGCATGGCTGTCAATAGTTACATCAAAAGCATGTCTCTTAATAGTTACATCAAACGCATGGAATAAAGCTGTGCGAATATTTTTCTTTAGGTGACAAATATTATGGTAGCTTAAAAGTTTTCTTTTGTCACCTAAAATATTTTAGTGTCTATATATAATCTCTTATAGGATATGATTCTTGTATCCATACACCAAATCTTATGTAATTGTTTTCCTTTTTCACACCCAGCCTTCCTTCTATATAAATATTTCTATCATTCAATTCATCTTTTTATCTTCTATTCTACAATCAATCATTCTCCTTCATTT
Organism: Campanula takesimana; assembly: GCA_026119855.1. Lineage (NCBI taxonomy): Eukaryota > Viridiplantae > Streptophyta > Magnoliopsida > Asterales > Campanulaceae > Campanula > Campanula takesimana. Next base: position 96,846 of record JAOWBW010002025.1, on the reverse strand, counting down.
TCTTATTCGATTATCTAGACCCTATTATAATGGATAAAAGTTGGATGTATCTTTCCAACAAGATTTCAAGGGAACATATAGACGGGGTTAATCGCTTCCTTGAATTTGCAGTATCGCATACTCATAACTCCTCTGGCATGATCCCATGTCCGTGCCCTAACTGCAACAACATGGTCTTTCATTATATCTATGAAGTAAAATCTCACTTGTTACGGAAGGGGATGATGTATAATTATACGACTTGGATACATCATGGTGAACGTTCAGATGGTACTTCAACGTCATCGCAACCTCAACCGCAAGATGAGAGGTATTTTGATAAAAATGACCAAGTGATGGGTATAATAAATGATGCATTTCCATATCCGTCAATGCATCATAATATTTTGGATGATATTCACCCGATACCCCAGTGGATGATATTCCACTCCCTGATCCAAGCATAGGAGTGAACATATTGACAGATACTCTTTAAGAATTGGGGCCGAGTGTTGGTAGTTACGTGCGGGGTATGGGTTGAGGGATGGTACGCGATGTTAGACGTCGGTTTCCCCCTTCAACATATCAAGCATCACCTCATTCACGAGATGAGATGAAAGAGCTTAAAGCTTTAGTGGCATCGCAATCCGAAATGCTTAATCGAGTTGTTGCCATGTTAAATGCCAAGGGCATAACATCCCCCGATGACCTTCAAGTTCCTAAATCTATGACCACTGACACTACTCATTGTGATTCTACTCCCCCAACTTAATTTAGTTTAATGTGTGTAATTTTATGTTGATTTGGATGGTAGTATTTTGATTTTGAACACTAACCTATCCTCTTTTGTATTTCGAACTACTTTAGTTTAATGTAATATATTTAGTTTCATGTTTTATTAAAAAAATTGATAGGATAATATGTATCTAATGTTGATTATAGTAATTGGCCTAGACTTGTTAAAATAACTATTTTTTTCACCTTAATTTATTTTAGGTATTGGTCATCTAACATCTAAAGAAATGCTTAAGTGACAAATAGTGTGTTGTAAAAAAAAACACTTTGATGACCATCATTTTGCCATTTTAGTTTTTCACATAATAGTTAAAATGACCAAACATCATTTGTCATCTAATAAAGCTCTCACCTAAGAAACCTCTGGCAACAAAAAAAACTGGTTGCCAAAGATTACTTATGTAACCACGTTTTGTCACCAAAAGATTGTCCCATAATAGCTGTTGTGACCAAAATATATTTGTGGCATAAAGAAATCACAGGTGACAACTATTGGTCACTTAAAATTTGTTGCCGGGAAATTTAGGTGACAACACTAAAATTGGTCACCTAAAACCTATGACCAAGAGGTTGAGGTGACAAATCTTTTGTGACAAAGATTTGTCTCCTTAAGTTTAAGTTGACCAAAATAAGACTTAGGCGACAAATATATTTTGTCCCAAAAAGTGCAATTTCTAGTAGTGTTGTAGGTGTCTGACCACGCACACATATAGTTTTAAAGTACTTATTAAAGCCTTAATTGAACCCTTATAAAGCTTTTATTAAGTAAATAACATATGTTGGGTATGTGTAACCCTCCTAAATTTGTTTGAATGGATTGATACCATCACCTAATGTTATTTTACGGATTTTAGTACCCTATGTAAAAAGTTTTATAATTTCTATTTTTAGCTATGTCAACTTTATATAATAGGCTTAGATGTTAGGGCTTATATTCAGAATTGAGATTTCTAAGCAGAAGACTAAGAGTGCTGCGCAGGACCATCTGCGCAGCCAATGCGCATGACAACCATGTGCATCACAGAACTAAACTTGGTACTTGTACTTATCTATCTTTCAACAACCTCAAATTTTAGAATCTTGAAAAGCGTGAAGACAAGCTACACTTTTTGGATTGAGCCAAAACGCTGAAGTGTGCAGATACGAAAATTAAGCACAATCACCAAATCCAATAAAGAAGATGCACGTAGATTAAAAATTCAGTAAAAGAAAACTGTTATCCTTCTAGAATAAGGTTTGAAATTTTTGTCTTCATGCTCTGTCCTCAACGGCTACAAAGGACACATGCGCACCAATCACATTGTGCTAGCTCATTGTCCTCGCTCAGACCTCCAACAACTAGTTTTTTATCATTGGGTATAAATACCATGCTCTTCTCCATTTCCAAGTTGTTTGAGTTTTTTCTTTCAAAGAGAACTTTGAAGTTTTGAAAATTGCATGCTCATTTATAGATTCCTCAAGAACAACCTTCATTTCTTCATACCTTTAACTAAGCCCAGGTCCTAAGCCTTGTAACACAAAAATTCTTGTGTTCTCCATCTCATAGATTCAAAGAACCCAGTTTTTCTGACACATACACAGCTCTTGATGCTTTGATCATTTAGATAATCCTTCTAGAGAAACCAGTTTAGTCTAAGATTTGTTCTTCAAAGCATTGATGTATAGTATTGAGTTTTCATTCTTTGTAATATTATAAAAGCTCATCAATCTAATATAAATCTCATACTTCAAAAACTCAAGACTAACCATCTTGGTAGAGAATGTAAATCTTTTCACGATTGAAGCCCTCCAAATATTGTGTTCTTATTATTTATTTTTTGAAAGAAATATTGTGTTCTTACTTTCTGCTCACTTATATTTATGAAATATTGTTTTGTTTAATCTTAATACTTTATATAACATTGTTAAATTGTGTTGATCTGCTTAGTGTCTTAGTGACTTTTTGCGCCACTCTTTAAGCCAAAACTAGATAGTGTACGTATTATACTCATGCGCATTATCCCCTGCGCAGAAGTTTCTGCTTTAATTTTCGTTGTGCATTTCACACTCTCTCTGCGCGTTATACATAGAAAAATTGAGAATTGTGCGCATAAGTCATTACTTTGCAAAAGAGTTTGGAAAAGTTTTAAAATAAATATTCACCCCTCACCCTTTAGCTATTTTTCATACTCTTGTTGCCCTTTAGGAATTAACAAGTGGTATCAGATCTAACACCTTCATAAAACTTATTCTTTTTCAAGTTTAACAGCTTGGGAGCCGATTCAAAATGGCAAGTCAAATATCTAAGGCAAATGCTAACTATACACATATTCATATGCTAGATGAAGATCACTTCGAGATCGGGAAACATTGTATGCTGACTCACCTCTCTTCAATTGATGAACAACTGCATAATTGCGTGCCGCTTGGACTATACTTTGCAATGAAAGCAAATCTAGATTAAGAAACTAACAAGGAAACTCCAATACTAAAAAATCTAAAAGCTGAGTGGAGCGATGAAGAAAATAAGCTAGTGGTTTCGATGAAAAATCAAGAAACATGATCGCAAGCACTTTGAGTTTGTCAACCCACAACCAAGTCATGCAATGTGAAACCGCTAATGAGTTATGGGATGCTATCGAGGACTACATCGAATGAGATAAAGTTTGCAAGGAAAACAAGTGACTTGCGCTGAATAGAAAATTCAACAACTTTATGAAGCTTCTTGGTGAAACTCTAAGATAAACTTATGATCACTATTGTGTGATTGTCAATATCTGTCTATCTCTTCGAAAGAAATTTACAAACAAAGAAATCAATGAAAATTTTCTATCTGCTCTTGGTTCAAGATACTTGGACAAAGCTAGCGCTCTAGAAGATTCTGGACTTCTAGATGATTGCACTCCACGCAACGTATATGCAAACTTAAAAGTCTATGATCTTAAACTTGAGCACATCGATGTAACTGAAGGGAAACCCAAATCCCTCTCCATGATTGCGCAGAAGGAAGAACATGCCTGCTCAAACCTCTGATCCCAAAAAAAATTACTTCCTCGCTTTTGGAAATGGATGATGATGATTTCACTATGTTTGGAAAGTGATTTAAAAAGTTCAGAAAATTCTCTACGTCTAATTTCTCAAGAAGCAGCAACTCAAAGAAGAAAGATGATTTAGTCTGCTATGACCGTAGAATGCTGGGGAACTTTGCCTCGGAATGCCCAATTCCAAAATTTCCCGCAAAGTTCTCTAAACAAAAGAAAATGCTTTCTGAAGAAGATTTTGCTTCAAATGAGCTCAGAACATGGAAAAAAACTGACTCATAGGAAAGCGATGAAAATTCTGATGAAAGACTTCTATGCTTGATGGCTAAGTACGATGACGACGTCGACACAGAGAATGATGTTTTAGATATGAAAGTGTAAAATGCGCAAGGAACAAAGAAGAAGCAAGGACCTACAGTTCATAAGCTTCCAGAGTTGGGCATAATAATTAAGAAGTATTATATGTGGTCGAAAATAAAGAGAGAGAATGAGTGGGATAAATAGTAGTGTTGGTTGAATAAATTGAGTGGTGAAAAATGAAAAGAGAAAATGAGTGAGGTTAAATGGTGGGGTTGGTTAAAGATAAATATATTAAAACATTTACATTTTCAGCAGTCTCACTTGTGGTGAGAGGTATTGAAAAAAATTAGTCTCACTTGTACTGGGACGGAATGAATATATCTTAATCCGTGATTTTTAATTTTATGGTATTAAACTGATAACACATAGTACTAGTATTACTTTTACTTTTTTTTTCAAAATTAAAGGGGTTAATAAGAATTTACAACTCTCTTCATTCAAAAATAAATAGTTTAAGAATATAAAATTTAGTCTTCAACAATCAAAAGTAAATTTACAATTTCTTATAAATATATACTCCCTCCGTCCCATACTTAATGCTACTAAATGAGGTGCATGAGGTGTCGCGCCCCAGACCTGTGGTCCTACTTGGCCCCACGCTCGGGACACGAGTGGAAGACGTTATAAAACTCTTTCAGAAATTTTTCGAAATATACTTTTAGAAAGTTTAACAAAAACACACTTGAAGTTCAAAGACTTCACTTAACTTGAAACAAACTTTATAAACGCTTTCACAACGAAAGTACTTAGGCCGAAGGCTTACAAACTTAAAACAAATGTACATACATCAACATTTACCAAAATAGGTGTGACCATATGAAATACGGGTACTCTACCCAAAGGGTTTACATTTACATAATGTAACATTCACAAAACAAGTCCCAACTCTTACCAATCCAACGCCCTCCCGAGCCGAGTGTCCTATCCCCTGGACCCGCCTTTATCTAAAACAGTAAACAAATAAGGGTGAGAATAAATCTCAGTAAGCTACTAAAATGCAACTACGTTACATGCTGATATGAAAATCATAAAGAACAATATCAACAAGTAATCATATAGCATATGGCACATAACATCAACTCATATATCACATTTATCACATAGCCCACACTCCGGTGGATACCAAGCCAAGGTTTACCCAATAACCATAACCGTACGAGAATACCATCTGAGAAAACCATCTGAGCAGCATAAATAGCTGAAGCCGGGATCCCGAAAACCAAACCATAACCAATAGAACCAAAGTAACCAGAGAGGGAAATATGACACAAAATCATAACCCATGTACTCACCAAAGGGAGCAATTCATCCCATCCAAGGCCAATCTGGACTGGGGAAACAAATAAGGCGCAGTGGACACCTTATAGTGAACTTGGCTTGTGTGCCACTATAATTCTTCCACCGCCTGACTCAAAAGCTCTCAATGGAAAACCTTATAGTGGACTTACCTGTACCACTATAATTCTTCCATTGGCTGACTCCACAACAAGACCAGCTGGACTTTTCACAAGAAGCACAGTAATGAATACTTGCTAAACAAAACCCGGGGCATTTAATCCAAGAAGGAACTAAGCCAAATACATTACAAGATGCACACAAAAGATTTCTCATAAAGAGTCCATAATAAGGACATTTAATCACAACCCAATATTTTTCATCAACGACATAAAAGTTATACACATTCACGTTTGGGTCCTAAGCAACACCAAGGACTACACAAACAATTGTCCTCTTGTACCCAAATTAAACAAACTATCAAACCTGGAAAACAGGGGGTGCGCACGCCCCACCCAATAGGGTGCGCGCGCTTCCTTTCTTCAGATCCTCTCAACTTTTGGCCAACTATGGGTGGGCGCGCCACACCCAAAAGGGTGCGCACGCTTCCCTTCATCAGACCCTTTTGCCTAAATTAGTCAATGGGGTGCGTGCGCCTCCTTATTTAGGGTGCGCGCGCCCCCTCCCATTTTGGGCCAAATCCCAGGTTTCTACCTTAGTTCAATTTTTACTCCTTCCGTCCCACAAGTATAACACATAAACTACACAACTTTGGTAACTTTCATTAAGTTTACAATTTGAGTTTCCAAACCATTCCAACATCCAGCTAAAACCAATTCTATATACTCCCTTTGTCCCAAAATTACAAGTATAGCAAATATTACCCAAATCACAAAATTAACAAGTAGAAGTATCAAATATAGCATATATGACTATTTTAACATTTAAAGGGGAATTAGTAACTTACCTAGTTCTGGAAAAAGTACCGCTGAAATAAGTTTTGTTCGGCTAGAAATGACCTATTAGACGCCCTGATCATTTTTATATAATTAGTTTTTAAAACGGGTAAGTAAATAAAAAGAATTAAATCGAAATGGGTTGAACTTACCTTTTTCTTCTTAACCCTAAAGAAAGTACGAGAGGTTTTGCAGAAAGAAATGACACAGAGAAGGAAAAGAGAAAGTAAATCTCTTATAAAGGGTTTTAACCCATTTTTCAAATTGGTCACTGGATTTTCAAAGTTAACACTTAAGCCCCTTAACTTATAATTTCACAAAGAACCCTAAAATTTCAACTTAATCATTTAACTCCTTTAATCATTATTTTTACTAAGTAAATAACACAAATAATCAAGTAAGATGTGTAAATCATAAAATATGATGCAACACATAAAATGCACATAGAAGTCAAATAAAAATCCCCAAAAATATAAAATAAATAGGGACGGGTTTTGGGGTCGCTACAATCACTCCCCCTTAAAGAAAATTCGTCCCGAATTTTAGGGTTACTTACCGAGGCCCTCAAACAACCAAGGGTACTTCCTCTCGATCTCTTCTCGAAGCTCCCAAGTCGATTCCTCCACATTGTGATTCCTCCACACAACTCGAACAAGAGGAATACTTTTGTTTCTCAATTCTTGGACCTTCGAATCAATGACTTGGACCGGATGTTCCTAATAAGACATACTCGGCTCAATATCCTCGGGTACCTCAGATAGAACATGAGAAGAATCATACACATACTTCCGAAGCATAGAAATATGAAACACATTATGGATCTTATCAAGAGAAGGAGGTAATGCAAGACGATAAGCCCGATCCCCCACTCTTCCAAGAATCTCAAATGGACCAATATACCTCGGAGCAAGCTTGCCTTTCTTTCCATATCTTCGAATACCAACCTTAGGGGAAACCTTCAAAAACACAAAGTCACCTTTTTCGAACTCAAGGTCTCGCCTCCGATGATCAGCGTAGATTTTCTGTCTACTCTGGGCAGTACTCAAACGATCTCGAATAAGTTTAACCTTCTCAACTGAATCATTAACCATCTGAACACCCCAAATCTTGGCTTCTCCCACTTCATCCCAACAGATAAGAGATCGACATTTCCTCCCATACAAGGCTTCGTAAGGAGCCATCCCAATACTGGACTGAAAACTGTTATTATAAGCAAACTCTACGAGAGGCAAATGAATATCCCACGAATCTAAAAAATCAACTGAGCAAGCCCTCAACATATCCTCAAGAATCTGGATAGTTCTTTCGGACTGACCATCTGTTTGAGGATGAAAAGCTGTACTAAATCTCAACTCTGAACCCAAAGCCTTCTGAAATGCTTGCCAAAATCGAGATGTGAATCTAGGGTCACGATCAGACACAATACTCACTGGAACTCCATGTAACCTCACGATCTCATTAATGTACAAGGTTGCAAGCTTTTCCATAGAATAACCAATCTCAATAGGTAGAAAATGAGAAGACTTTGTCAATCTATCAACAATCACCCAAACTACATCAAACCTTCTTCGAGTACGAGGTAACCCTGTCACAAAATCCATAGTAACATCTTCCCACTTCCATTCTGGAATCTCTAACGGTTGAAGCAATCCTGCGGGCCTTTGATGTTCAGCTTTAACTTGTTGACATGTTAAACACTTGGATACATAATCCGCTATTTCCCTCTTCATATTATTCCACCAAAAGTGTTGCTTCAAATTCTGATACATTTTAGTACTCCCGGGATGAATAGTATACCTTGATTTATGGCCTTCATTAAGCACTTGGTGTCTAATCCCATCAACATTAGGCACACACAACCGACCTCTGAAAGTCAATACCCCTTCAGAACTGAGGGAGAAATCCTCAAATTTACCTTCTTTGATTTTATCCAATATCTTTACCAACTCCGGGTCATCCTTCTGAGCTTCCTTTATTTGTTGAACTAAAGTTGGAAATACTCGAATGTTCGCAAAAATAGCTCAATGCTTTGATTCATAAGGACTCCAATCTCGAGCATCCTCCAACATCTTCCATTCCCGCACCATCAATGAAGCTACATAAGACTTCCAGCTAATAGCATCAGCTACCACATTTGCCTTGCCCGGATGATAAGAAATGGTGCAATCATAATCCTTCAACAGCTCCATCCATCTTCGTTGTCTATTATTCAACTCTTTCTGGGAGAAAAGATACTTCAAACTCTGATGATCGGTGAAAATCTCAAACTTTGCCCCATAAAGATAATGTTTCCATTTGTGCAATGCAAAGACAATAGCTGCAAGCTCCATATCATGGGTAGGATAATTCTGCTCACTCGGAGTCAACTTCCTCGAAGCATATGAAATCACCCTTCCATTTTGCATTAATACACACCTGAGGCCTTCTTTAGAAGCATCACTATATATTACCAAATCATCATTACCATTAGGTAGGGCAAGAATAGGAGCTGTAGTCAATCTCTTCTTCAACTCTTCAAAACTAGCTTGACATTTTTCATCCCACACATAAGGAACATTCTTTCGAGTCAACTGAGTCAAGGGAGTTGCAATCTTAGAAAACCCCTCAATAAACCTTCTGTAGTACCCAGCTAACCCCAAGAAGCTTCGAATTTCTGTAACTGATTCTGGCCTCCTCCAATTCACAATAGCCTCAACTTTGGATGGATCAACTGATATACCTTTATTGGAGATCACGTGCCCAAGAAAAGATACTTCATTGAGCCAAAAAGCACACTTACTAAATTTAGCAAACAAATGCTTCTCACGAAGAATAGATAAAACCATTCGTAAATGCTGTTCATGCTCCTCCCGGGACTTGGAATAAACAAGAATATCATCAATAAATACAACCACGAAGGTATCAAGATAAGGTTTAAAGACCCTATTCATCATATCCATAAAAATAGCCGGAGCATTAGTCAACCCAAAAGGCATAACCAGAAACTCATAATGACCATATCTACTACGAAAAGCAGTTTTAGAAATGTCTTCAGAACGGATTTTAAACTGATGGTACCCACTCCTCAAGTCAAGTTTTGAAAAGACAACCGACCCTTGAAGTTGATCAAATAAATCATCAATATGAGGAAGCGGATATTTATTCTTTATAGTTACTTGATTCAGCTTTCTGTAGTCAATACACAGTCTCAAGGACCCATCTTTCTTTTTAACAAATAATACTGGAGCTCCCCACGGGGATACACTAGGACGAATGAATCCTCGATCAAGTAACTCTTGCAAATGAACCTTCAACTCTTTCAATTCAGCTGGGGCCATTCTGTAAGGTGCCTCAGATATAGGAGCCGTACCTAGAAGTAAGTCAATACAGAACTCTATTTCCCGGTCAGGAGGCATAGCATACTCAGAAGAAAATACATCTGAAAATTCTTTAACAATAGGCACATCCTCAATATCAGGAACCCTTTTAGTAGTATCAAGAACACTATCCAAATACCCCGCACAACCACGGTTCAACAACTTTCTAGCCTTCATATAAGAAATAATTCGAATCTCTCTACCCCAGAGAACAGTTTCAAAAGAAAATTTAGGAACATTAGGGATAGAAAATGTGACCACCTTATTAGCACAATCAACAGACGCATGATATTTACCCAACCAATCCATACCCAAGATAACATCAAAATCTTGTAATGGTAAGATAACTAAATCAGCAGGTAAAACATGCTCACGTATATGCACATCACAAGAATGCAACACCTCATTGGTCACCAAACACTCCCCTATAGGAGTAGACACCTCTAACACATAAGGTAGAGATTCAGAAGACAAATGCAATCGAGAAGCAAAATGCACAGACACATAAGAATGCGATGAGCCAGGGTCTATAAGTGTACGTGCCCTCAAACTAGACACAGAAATAATACCTCCTATCACATTAGAGGAATCTGAAGCCTGTTGTTGAGAAATAGCAAAGACACGACCCTGCACCTTAGGCTTTCCTGAGGAATTCCTCTTCTGGCCTTGAGAGGACCCAACCACACTTCCCGATGCTTGCATCTTAAACCTAGGGCAATCCCTCTGAAAATGTCCTAACTGACCACAATTCAAACATTTACCCTGTTTCTTCCAACATCTCTCTTCTGAATGCCCTTCTTTCTGACAATAATTACAAACTCCTCTGCTCTGACTCCCTGAAGTGTTACTTTGATTTCTGTTACCTGACTGTCTTTGAGAAGACCCTTTAAATTGTGATGATCCACCTTGATTTCCTCTATTATCACCACGTTGTTGTTGTTTCCTAACTTGCTTCCCTGCGCCTAACAATTCCATTTTCCTCTTATGTTCCTCAATGTCATGCTCCACCTGGTAGGCTCGATCAACTGCATCTTGAAAATCTTGAAACTTGTGGGATACTAGCTGAGTTCTAATCACAGTTTTCAAACCTTTCACAAACCTCGTAGCCTTCCTCTCCTCAGTTGCCACTAAGTGAGTACAATACCTGGACAACTCTGAAAATTTAGCTGAATACTGAGCAATTGACATAGAACCTTGCCCCAAGCTAAGAAATTCCATCTCCTTCCTGTCTTGATCTACTCGAGGAATGAAGTGTTCTTTAAACTTTCCCAGAAAATTCTCCCAAGTGTAAGGTACATGAGTTTCATCCCATTTTGTTTTCAAAGCTTTCCACCAATGCTTGGCAGCTCCATTCAGCTTATAGGTAGCAAACCTAACTTGATCTTCTTCAGAACATCTCAAAGCATCAAAGATCTCTTCCATTGATTCAATCCATCTTTCCGTTTTAGATACATCGGGCTCTCCATCATACTCCATAGGCTTCATTTTTAGAAACTGCTCTAAGCCATATCTTGGTGGTACCTGTTCCCTTTCTTGCCTCTGATCATTTATAGTTTTCATTGCTGCTTCAAACATTCCTTGAAACATAATTCGAGCCTCTTCTCTTGCATCCCCTTACCCCGAAGAGCCAGCCTGATCTCCTTCAGTTTCACCCATTTTTAATGAATACCTGCATAAAAAACTCAACGTTACTCACTCTATACTCTACTACCCTCCTAGGTCATTTAGTCATTCAAGACCATCTACAACCTAGCTCTGATACCAACTGTCGCGCCCCAGACCCGTGGTCCTACTTGGCCCCACGCTCGGGACACGAGTGGAAGACGTTATAAAACTCTTTCAGAAATTTTTCGAAATATACTTTTAGAAAGTTTAACAAAAACACACTTGAAGTTCAAAGACTTCACTTAACTTGAAAAAAACTTTACAAACGCTTTCACAACGAAAGTACTTAGCCCGAAGGCTTACAAACTTTAAACCAAATGTACATACATCAACATTTACCAAAATAGGTGTGACCATAAGAAATACGGGTACTCTACCCAAAGGGTTTACATTTACATAATGTAACCTTCACAAAACAAGTCCCATAAAATTTCAAGTAAGATGTGCAAATCGTAAAATATGATGCAACACATAAAATGCACATAGAAGTCAAATAAAAATCCCTAAAAATATAAAATAAATAGGGACGGGTTTTGGGGTCGCTACATGAGGACTAAGAAAATATGTTGAAAAAATAAGTATTGTGAGTGAGTAAGAGAGAAAAAAAATAAAGTTAGTGGATAGTTATTGTGAGTGCATATGAGAGAGAAAAATGAATATTTTGAGTAAGTAGCGATAAATATGAGACGCTTATAAAATAGAAATAAATAAGGATACGTATGGGACAGCGGGAGTACTGAAGTAACACAATTTATGGAAAGGTGCTAAATAAAGTTTAGTATCCTTTTTATATAAAAAATGATAAATTCAGTCCTAATTCTTCATCATCAAATGCACATTTAAGTGCATTTTTATACTCCCTCTGTCCCGGAGTAAGAGTCTTACCCCTCATTTGCACGCTTATTAATAAATATTGGAAGCGATGTAAATGTTGTGAGTGTAAAAGTAAAGTATGAGAGAGAATGAGTGTGAGAGAATATTGAATTGATTGGTGTTGTGAGTATAAAAGTAAAAGAGGAGAGAGAATAAGTGGGGTGAATAGTAAAGATTCTTTGCCATTTTAGGAATAAGACTCTTACTCTGGGACGTACTAAAATGAAAAGTAGGACTCTTACTCTGGGACGTATCAAAATGGAAAGTAGGACTCTTACTCTGGGACGTACCAAAATGGAAAGTAGGACTCTTACTCTGGGACGGAGGGAGTAATAATTTAATTAATTTGTTAAAAAATACTACCTCTGTCTTAGACGTCTTAGAGTAAGAGTCCTACTTTTTATTTTGGTACGTCCCAGAGTAAGAGTCTCATTTCTAAATGGCAATGAATCTTTACTATTCATTCCACTCATTCTCTCTCATACTTTACTTTTATACTCACAACACCAATCAACTTACTATTCTCTCTCACTCATTCTTTCTCGTACTTTACTTTTACACTCCCAACACTTAAATCACTTTCATCATTTCCTAATCTCCGTGTATTTGAGAGTTAGGGCTATTATTCTAGGACGGAGGGAGTAACAAAAAAAACAATTCAGGTTTCAACCCCCCTTCCCATTTCATACAACCACTTTAACACTTTATTCTATCCACCTCATTTTTCATACACTCCTTTCATACAACTCCCCTACAATGGTAAGTTGAAAAAAAAAAAATCATCTCCCTCTCACTCATCATTCTATACCCCACTACTTTTATATCATTTTTATTTTTTATAGGGAAAAAAATAAAATTAAACGGACCAATGAGTGACAGACACGTGGCAAACACAAGAAAAAGAAAGAAAAAAAAAAACCGCCCTGCGCTGCACCACACGCACCCTGTCGGGCCGTGTGGTGCACGCGCCAACGCCGGGCCAGTTGGGGCACGCCTCGTGTCTAAGATGCCAGCTTTCCCAAACTTTCAACCCGTATGAATTATTTCATCCCCCAAATTCAACCACCTCCACAATGGTTTCATACAACCTCCCCCTTTCATACACCATTTCATACCCCCATTGCTCATAGTCTAAGGCGGTTCAAAACCTTGATGGTGATGGATAGATGATGGTGATGCTATCAGGGTTTTGGCAGATTTGGCAGAGTCAGGATTCGAGATGACGGGACAGAGAGTTTCCACTGAGCCTGAGTGACTCATCTCCATGTACTATATCTAAGGCTATAATTTTAATGTTAATTTTAATTTAATTGTTCACTTTAAAGTTAATACTTTTACTATATTTATAGTTTTATTTTATTATCCCTTATTGTTAATTTTATTTAAATAAAATGATTATTATTCTTTACAACTCCTTTCAAGCAAGGTTCTAAAAAATGCTAGGCGGTCGATAGGAGCCGCATCAGCGCCTAGACGAGGACTAGACGGAACTTAGGCGAGGCCGATAATTTAAAAATAGTTATAATATCCTAGGAGAGACTTAAGCGTTTCATGAACGCCTAGCGCCTAGGCGGGGCCTAGACGGACGTATTTTAGAACACTGCTTTCGAGTGTTGAATTAGTCACTTCAAAATTTTAAAGCAAGATAGTTACTCCCTCTGTCCCGGAGTAAGAGTCATACCCGATACCCCTCATTTGCACGCTTATTAATAAATATTGGAAGTGATGTAAATGTTGTGAGTGTAAAAGTAAAGTAGGAGAGAGAATGAGTGGGAGAGAATAGTGAATTGATTGGTGTTGTGAGTATAAAAGTAAAATAGGAGAGAGAATGAGTGTGAGAGAATAGTGAATTGATTGGTGTTGTGAGTATAAAAGTAAAATAGGAGAGAGAATGAGTGTGAGGGAATAGTGAATTGATTGGTGTTGTGAGTATAAAAGTAAAATAGGAGAAAGAATAAGTGGGGTAAATAGTAAAGATTTTTTGCCATTTTAGGAATAGGACTCTTACTCTGGGACGTACCAAAATGAAAAGTGGGACTCTTACTCTGAAACGGAGGGAGTATTTGATTTTAACAAAATTGACAAAACGGGTAATGAAACTGAGTAAAAGAGTAAGTAAAACGAAACTAAACCTCGATAAATGGTGAGATTTGTCTCAAATTCATGAGATAGTTATCATATTAAAATTATAACCCTACAAATACATACTCCCTTGTCCCGTTTAAAGGAGTAAACTACAAAATTGACCCGCGTACTATTGACTCAACATCACTTTGACATGCGTACTATAAACTCAGTAATAGTACCACGCGTACTTTACTTTTATAAATTAAAACCCTAAGATTTCTAACGCCAGTTAAAAAGTAAATGGGGCTGTTAACAATTTAACGAAAAGTTAGATTAATATTTTTGAAATTGACCCTAGACTTTAAAATGGCTCCCATTATCATCTTCTTCCTCCCACTTCAATTGATGAAGAGAACATAGTAGGCGAAGGTGGGAGAGAAAACTACAAAATCACCAAACTATAAGGCAACTAGCAATCCAACCAGATCAAACGCCAATCCAAACCCTGATTCAACGATATAAAATAAAATAATTTGTGGATCCACTGAGAAAAAAAAAGCAGAAGAAAAAACAGGAGCAATCAATCTGAACTCTATCTACCTTCTTGTACTTCTTCACCGGCGGTCCGTTCACCAAAGACCTGCGAAAATTTCCACTCAAGCGGCGGTGGAGGTCCCGCCGGAGCTGCGGCAACATCTCCTTCACCACCGTTCATACTCTCTCCAACCTATCTAATCAATCGGCGACAACAATCACACAGAAAGCCAAATCAAATCAGTGCATCAGGCATCAAACCAATCGCTTCAACCTGTTTCTTCCTCTTTGCTAGAAGATCGCAGCTTTCGAAAATCGCTAGTAAATGTATGACGAAATAATGTTGGCTTCAGATTCAATCATTCTAAGTCCAAACCAAGACAACATCATCACCATCAACAACAACAACACCGCGCTTGTTCATAGATTGAGATTTTCTCTCTCCTCGGATCACTTGCTCTCTCTAAAAATGACAAAATTTCTCTCTCTAGAGTGGTGGGGAAGGAGAAATCTTAGGGTTAATTGAAGAGGGAGGAAGAAGATGATAATGGGGGCCATTTTAAAGTCTAGGGTCAATTTCAAAAATATGAATCTAACTTTTCGTTAAATTGTTAACAGCCCCATTTACTTTTTAACTGGCGTTAGAAATCGTAGGGTTTTAATTAATAAAAGTAAAGTACGCGTGGTACTATTACTGAGTTCATAGTACGCATGTCAAAGTAATGTTGGGTCAATAGTACGCGGGTCAATTTTGTAGTTTACTCCCGTTTAAAGTTACTGAAAGTTATGAAGTTCTAAAATTGCTACAATTATAAATATTTTTAAATTGTAAAAACCACTTATCATACTCAAAATAATTATACACTTATTATTCATATCTCACTTTCTCTTTCTTACTCTCACTGTAAATATTAAACATTTTTTTTAATTACGTGAATGATGGTTCTTTTGTTGGAATTTTGGTTTTGCAAAAGAGTAGTTTGACTGACATTTGACCAAGAATTCCATTAGGTTCCATTTTGTGTAAATGTAAATTAATTGCATATTTGTAATCTACGTTTGGAGTAGATTAATGTGGTATATTTATATTCTCAAAACTAATTCTGGGTGAATGAGCAATTAATGTCCAAAGTATGCAAGTTGAAGTGGTAAATGAAGAGTTTATGGGATATGAAATGATTATCCCACATTGCTTTAGGAATGAAAGTAATGAGAGTATTTAAGTGGATCCGTCTAAGGAGATGTCATCCAATGGTTCCCTCTTTGGGCCAACCAAGTGGACTATTGGGCCAAATGTGCTAATTTTGGACTAGCTCCAACTTGGCACATGATACGCGAAGGGCGGTTTAGGGCGCACTTCGCTTCGGTCCCTGTGGAGCCTTAAACTTTTGATGAAATTCGGCTCGATGGCAGGTCCAGACCGTGGTTCATGCGTGTCGCTTGAGTTCAAGTCTGGTTGGATTGGGGCACAGCTAGGTTGGGCTCGGAGCAGGCCCAATCCGAAAAGGGGTCCAGTCGGTTCAGTATGGTTGGATGTTGGGCGACCCGCGCCTATTCAAATAGGCGGGTCGGGAGTTCTGGGTCGATCCAGATAATCTCAGCCCTCCATCCAAGATCAGATCCAACGGTTAAGACACCATCAGGTGCCAAAGATGCCTATTCCCAAGAGGCACTCCATCTCTTCATTATCTATATAAGGCCCCTACTAGGATTGACATTCCTCACTCCAACACTCAATCATCACACAAATCACTCTCTCTTCACATCTGAGTTAGAGAGTTGCGTATTTAACTGAGTTAACGAACTCGGTTAAATATTTAACCGAATTAATGGAATTCAGTCACAAAATTCGATGGAATTCTCACGGCATCTGTTAGAAGACAGAATCATCTTGTTGCATAAGTCTTCTTCGAAGTCTGGAAGTGTCAAACACAGTTATGTTCACCGAAGTCCTTGATTTGATGTGCTTCTATCATGGACGACTTCATTATTTGGCCGGTTTGATTTAATTTCCGCATTTCTAGTTTATCCTAATTTCCTGTCCCGTTAAATTTATTTTGGTTCATTTATTATATTTGTCATTCCGTTAAATTCAAGAAAGCCACTATTTATTGTTACAATTTACCTAACATCTTTTAGGTTAATGTGGAATGGTGGTTTTATGATATAGGGGCGGACCTACCCTTAGTGGATGGGGGCAATAGCTCCCTTTTGTTAAAAAAAAATAAAAAAAAATTACTAGTGTAATTACTTTGAAAATTTAATATTTTAGACTTTGCTCCCTTTTGTTTAAAAAAATAAATGCATTATATTTATTTTTGCCCGCTTTAAATGTATTATGCATTTTGCACCCCTTATGAAAAATTCATGGGTCCGCCACTGGTATGATATAAGTCAAACTAGTTAGTCGGCCGTTGATACTCGACGAAGAAAAGAAAATTCAATTAACTAAGGAATATACTTAAGGATCATACGTCCATATGACTTTAAAGTTGATTTTCCGCAACTATGCCATTAAACTCATTTTTTTAGTTGACATAAATTGATCACCGTTAAAATATTTATCCAAAATTTAATAAAAATGCTAAATTTAATTTTTTTACTGAAAAAGAAGGTTTACGCATAAATTATCACTAAATAGTAAACCCTATTTATACAAGGGGCGGTCTCCTGTGAGACCGTCTCACGGCGTGAGACGGCTCACAGGTAAGCCGACCCATTTTTTTTATTTTTTTTTTTGCCTTTCAACTTTTTTTTCCCGACAATTTTTTTCTCGCCAGCAAAAGTAACACTTTTTGTAAAGAAATGTAACACATTTTTCTCAAATGTAACACTTTTTTTTCCTCTAAAATGTACCACAATTTTGATGAAATAGATTAAAGATAACATAAGTTGACAACTAAACTAATGTTTCATTTTATAATAAATGAATGTAACCTTTTTTCTCTCAATTGTAACACTTTTCTAGGGTTTTACATTCAATTGAAATACAAAACCGCTAATATACATGAATTTTTACTCTTTTTTTTAAAGATAAAAAAGTAACATTTACTCTATAAAACTGTTACATTCATCTATATATCATATTACAATCATATATGCACTGTGTTATACTTCAATTATTACTTTTTCTAATCACAAAAATTATTTATATTATTTGCGAAACTGCTGTTACATCTTACAATAAAAGTGTTATTTTTTTAAGACCAAACTGTTACTTTCTTCATAAGAAAGTGTTACATTTTATTATGACGAGCAGCTCACTTGTTTTGTATGTTAAAAAATATTTAAAAAAAAAAAAAACGATATCATGACCTATCTAGTTTTATTCTTCTCGTCGAGACGAACACACCGGTATTTTTAATTTTTTTTTCGACTTCAAAATCTCAAGATATAGCATTTTAAAAATATTGGAGGTTTTTTTTAACAAAGACACGTGGCGCGCTGTGAGTAAACCGGGTTTTGGGCAATGGGTGGGGTGACCCGTCTCACGACGTGAGACGGTCTCATAGAAGTTTTTGTCTTTATACAATACTCACCTTTCTCATCTTCTTCAAATCAGAGGTCACTTGACCCTCAACTTTTCGCAAACCATATCGTGCTCTCTCTCTCTCTCTCTCTTAAATACTCCCTCTTAGAATTAGAGATGAGGTAAAGAAGTAGCGAGAGGCCCGAGTGTTAGCATGGGCTGGACTGGGCTAGTAATAAACTATTGGAGGTTCCATCTTAAAACCAAATTGGTGATAAGGGGAGTAACTCCTCAAGTCTATATACCGGTCCATGTTTCTCTCTTTAGAATATGTGGGATAATTGTCTCTTACACGCCCCCTCACGTATATCCGGGATTTGCCAAGGCTTACAACTTGGACTTGTTAATCGGGTGGCGCGGAGCAGAATCGTGGGCCGTTGGGCCTGCACGTGTCCCATGTAGAAGCAGCGGAAGTCAGGCCACCATAGATCGGTGGCTCTGATACCATCTTCGAATTAGAGATGGGTTAAAGAAGTAGCGAGGGGCCCGAGTTTAAGCATGGGCTGGACTGGGCCGGTAATAAACCATTGGAGATTCCACCATAAAATGAATTTATGGTGGCCTGACTTCCGCTGCTTCTACAGGGTATTATAGCCAGCCCAAGTTGATGATTGGCTTGAGTTAACCCGTGGTGGGTTTGAGTTGCTAATAATGCCGGTGTAATGATGATCCACGTGTAGAGCCCATAGAATCGGCCTGCACGTGAGGGGGCGTGTTGAAGCCTCATATATCTCACATCAACTTGGAGAGTAAAATTGATGAACTATATAGATTGACTAACCTCACCCCTTAACAAGGCTTTTTAAAGGGATAAGGACCCAATTCTAATATGGTATCAGAGTCTCCAATTTAGGGGGCCTGATTCTTTGAGAAAATATTATCACAATTATCATCATGATCAATTCCGCCCAACCAGTTGATCAAACAACTGGGCTGACAACCGGCCAAACAACTGGCCAGACATACATCTTCTCAACAAACTCCTCCATAAAAACCTCTGAATGCTTGATCTATGGTGAATCACCAGCGGTTAGGATCGGGATTTGTCTCTAAAGACCGATTACAAAGGTTGACTTCATTTATGAAGAAAAAAAAAAAACTTTTTGCTCTTTAGCAAGATTTATCTCTCCTCAAATATTCCGGCCACACCATAGTGATGGCCCGACCACCACATCAACCATATTAACATTACTTCCATCTTTTGATTGAGTGTCGTTCACTATAAAAACGATGATTAAGTGGTAGCCCACTCTAAAAATGTGATTAGTGATAGTCCACTCTAAAAACATGATTAAGTGTCGTTCACTTTAAAAACGAATATTGAAGAAAAAGAAGATAAACATGTCAGTGTTGCGAGAAAAGCAACATGTCGGCGTTGCGAGAAAACAACATAACGGCGTTGCAAGTAGAGCAACATGTCGAAGAAGGAAAGAAACTGGTTTTGCCAAAGTGCAACTTGTCAGAAGAAGATGAAGAGCTTGTTGTCAACATGCAGCTAGAGTGGTCAGAATGGTCCAAATTAAACAAACGCAGCAACTAGCAGGAGAAAGATGTGCGGCCAGATGTGCTGTCTGATGTCATCACAAATGTCAACAACTACCGGAACATTAACTGCATGTTTTTTTGAAGATTTTTTTTATATTTCTGAATTTTAGTTACTTTTTGCAAGTTGAAACACTACAAAAAAAAAAAAAAAACAGTATTCAGCGACGGAAAAATTCGTCGGTAAATATAATTAACGACAGATTATCAAGGGAAATCATCCGTCGTTAAAACGCGTTTTAACGACGGATTATCAAGTTAAAACGCGTTTTCTGGATATGAGATTGATAGCCAAAATCTTTGAAAGTGATAGCCAGAAGGGTCCTGAATATCATTATAAAGCCTTCTGGATATCAATATAAAGTCTTCTGGAGGTTTTGAAAAACACGTTTTTCCTAACCATTAGGAAAAACGCGTTTTACATGAGACCAACCCAAAAATAAATTGAAAGAGTCACATTTCATAAATGTTTGAAACTTTAATCGATATTTCTCCTTAATACTAATACTAGTACTATTTTTCTTCGGCATTTTAAAATTAAAATGTCATCAACTATGATTCCTTAATGGACAGTAACCGAGTTAAATTTTATGACAAGTGACACATTAAAATTTTCACAAAATCTTGGGTAAAACGCGTTTTACGCACATCTCAAGAAAAACGTGTTTTCGGTGGCATTTTTGAAAATATGTGGAACTTCTTTAAAAAACGCTTGGTGACATTTTTGTAAATAATTGAAACTTTTCATCGGTTTGGATATCAATAACAAGCATTCTGGATATGATTTTCATGTACATTTGAAGAAGGTCATGGTCAATAAACTTTCTGGATATCAAGCTCAAGAGGTTCTGGATATAGATGATATAGTCTTCTGGATATAATTTATGAAGCATCTCCAGTGAAAAAAAAAAAACTGAAAAAGAACATTTGAGACTAAAATCCAGAACATTTGATACTGATAACCAGAACTTTTGAAAGTGATAGCCGGAAAGTTTTTTCCGAGAAAAAATTTGAAGAGCAGTTGATGTGTTAATATATAGCCAGTGATAGTGTTTAGGATGACCGGTTGATGTGTTTTGAAGGTCCAGCGAGTGTGTTTATGAGGGCTAGATGATTATGAAAAATACGTTTTTCCTAATCACTAAGAAAAACGTGTTTTATAAGAGACTAACTCTAAAATTTTACTATAATTTTTTTTTTGTGACCTAGTTAGATTTTAAGTTTGTATTTATTAGTGATCATATTAACTCAATTAGATTTTGCTCTTAACATTCATTCGTGTTTGATTGCCAAGTTTTGCTTCCTCTTTTTTTTTTTTTTTTTTTTTTTTGACGTTTACTCCTGCCACCTGATTAACTTTTATCTCATTATATGATTGTGATATGTGACCTAGCTAAATTTGGAAGTAGTGTTTATTTGGAAGTGCCTAATTAAATTTGATATTATTTTTTTGTTGTTGACGAAAGTAGTTAAATTTTAACGACAAAAACTTGTGTGAGAACACTCCAACCCGTCTCATGGGTGAGACGGGTCATTTTTTTGACCCATTACCCGACCCACAACCCTGCTCCAGGACCCATGGGGGACCCTGCCACGTGGCAGCCCCTCATTGGCCCCAAAAAAAAAAATTTTTTTTTTTTTTTTTTTTTTTGCTTTTTTTAAAATTTTTTTTTTTGGTTTTTTTTTCGGTTTGTGAAAAGTAATAGTTACCATCTCTTAAGTAATAGTTATCATCTCTTAAAGTAATAGTGTTATTCCTATGTTTTCTTCGTTTGCCAAAAGTAATACTTATTATAACTAAAATGTAACAAACGTGTTATTTATATGTAATAGTATTTGTAAATAATTGTAATACATATGTATAGATATCTATTTGTTTTCAAACAATAAGTTACAATGGGGTCAAATTTATCATGATACATGTAAAAGTATTACATTATCAATAGAAATCTGTTACAATTTCGTCAATCAAAGTGTTACATTTACTTGTATAAACTTACTATTACATTCATATACATAAGTTATTACTTTTCGAATGGGTAAAAACGAGCTTTTGTTTTTTTAAAACAAGTATTACGTTTACTTATGAACAATGTTACTTTAAGAGATGGTAACTATTATTTTTTGCTAAACCACTGAAAAGCCGAAAAAAAATATAAAAACTCAAAAAAAAAAAATAAAAAAAAATCGGCCAATGGTGGGTTGCCACGTGGCGGGTTCGGCCCATGGGTCATGGGGCGACCCGTCTCATGCATGAGACGGATCCCCTTGTTCTCATGGGAGACCACCTCAATTTTAACTCTATATATGAATGCTCTTATTAATGTTTTAGTTATTTGAACTCATAACTACGAAAAAAATAGGTTATATGTGGTATCAAAATTTTAAGTTTTACCGTAGTAATTTTCATTTTTTTTCGTGAGCTCAAAGTATGACCCCCACGCTAAGATTTCTAGATTTGCCGCTAATGAAAAGTGAGTTTCATTGAATAAAAAATACTACTATTAATTTTCTATTTATTGGTGTGAACATTCCAATGCGACACTCAAAATAATAAAGTGTGAACCTTTACAAAAAAAAAATGGAATGCTTATTTTCTTAATAAACTTATAAAACTAAGTTATGACACTTGCTCTAAAACTCTAAAGGCTCGTTTGGTAGCTTGATTAGAGCTGGATATGGTTATTAGTTCAATAATCTTGGTGTTTGGTAGACTAAATGCAATCTAATTAATAATCGTAGGTACAATTCGAATAAGCTTCTTATCCAGTCTTATCTTCTCTAACCCCCTTCATATCTACCCATAAAAAAGGTGATGTAATTAATCCACCGATTAATAATCTTCCGACTGTTAGTACGAGCTAATCATATCAGGCTACCAAACGAGCCTACCTACAATGGAAGAAAATGTGGTATCTATCAGCCCAAAGAAGAATGGAGAATTTGATTGAAGGGAGGAGGGTGATATGCACGGCCAAATGAAAAAGAGTGGTAGGGGAATTGGAAGTGCGAGAACCGTCCCAGAAGGAGACTAGGACAGACTAATCAACGGATTTCTCGGATCTGGTGGTGGGACGGCAGAAGCTGCTTTCTCTGTCTTTTATCACTATACAGTACAGTATCTAGCTCTCAGTGGAACAGTGGGGCTCAGCCTATACATGGAAAAGAATCACTTTTTTTTTAATCGATACTCCATATTTCCTCCGTCCCATCTTATACTTCAAAAAAAAAGTGGACACAAAAATTAAGATAATAATCTTTATATTATATAATATAGATAGTGGGGTATGGTGTTATGAGTATAGAAAGTGGGTAGGAGAGAGAAAGTGGGGTAGGGAATAGTTAGTGGATAGTTGTTGTGTGTATGACATATAAGTCTCACTAAATAAAAAAGTATAAAAAAACTTTCCTTTTTTGGATTTTTGAAGTTTAAAATGGGACACCCAAAAAGGAAATTTTTGAAGTTTAAAATGGGACGGTGGGAGTACGTTTCATGTGATTTGAGACAAAAAATTTAGGCACACAAATTAAGGAAAAGTAAGATAGAGAAATAGTAGGAGGAGGTGTTTGTGAGTATGAAAAATTAAATAAGAGAGAGAATGAGTGAGAGGAATAGTAAATTGATTGGTGTTGTGAGTGGAGATGAAATCCTCTGTACCACTTTTGTGTACCATTAGTGTATCACAAATGATCCAACGACTATGCATCATTGTTTACAGAAACTTAGCATACGGGAAGATCATGTTTACATGCAGCCCAAATATAGGTGTCTCCTTGAAAGATAAAGAAATTAATAAAATATTATGTTTAGCACATAAATTTGAAAGATCTGACCTCATGAAAAAAGGAAATCATCCTTACACAGTAACATATAAACTAAGATATACCTTATCTAATTCTCATCATAGTATGGAATTTAAGACAAGAGAAAAAATAGATATAGATGATCTTTTCAAAGAAATAAGAATAAAAAATGAGTGTGTAGACCCCTTTTTACATAATGGGAATCTTGCCGACGCTAAGGGACAAGCTTCCTTTTCTTTGGCATCTTTCAACCGACGCTTCAAGACAAGAGATGTCTACATTTCTTCTGCAAATAGTGAGTTAGTGGAGATTGATTCCTCATCTCTTGCTTTTCGTCCTTCTTGACTTTTGTTGATGCAGTAAATGCATTTGTGGTCCATAGGTGCAACATTACACCATTGTCTTTTTGTAGCTTCGGAGGTTTTTAATTCTCCATCTAAGAATCTTGCTTCATTTATTGCAAGTCTTTCTAATTCTTGAGTGGTAATCACATTGGGAAAATTTGATATTACTATGACTTTATCATTATAATAATTTAATTTCTTCTTGCTGTCTGAGAAGATCTCTGTGTATTTCTTGTAGACGTTTCGGAGTCTTGATACTCTTAATGTCTGTAGAAGATTAATGATGTCTTCTGTCATTTTCCTGGCTTGGGGTTGTTCAAACTTGATGTCTATTTTTGAGAGCCCTACCTCGATCCAGTGATATGATAGGAAATATTCCTCTTCATTCCAGTCAAGTAGGGAACTGGTGAATTTTACGTGAATGTTTCTGACGCCATCTCCAATGACTTTTGTTCGGAAATTCTTTATTGCATTGAAAATTGGTTTTGGTAATAACCTTGATTCATTTAAATTATTGCTAGGGTAAACCATAGCTAATAATCCACAGTCAAAGACATCTTTAATTATTTCTGGGCTAGCTTTGTCAAAAAAGGCATACAAAGAGATGTTCTTTTTATCCATAGTGAAAAAACATTGTTTTGTATCTTCATCAGAGGCCTCTGCCATGTTAAAATAATGAAATAATCTTTCTTTATTCATTGAAGTAGTTTCATTATTTAAAACTAATTTTGATCTATTGATCCTATTTCTTATTGTTTCTGGAATAGTGGACCTTGGTTCAGGATTTTTTGGTTGGTTCATGGTTGGCCTAATTCTCAGGGGTGTTGGAGATTGTGCCATCTGGCTATAGGTTTTTTGATCATTCAGACTCTGTGTTCTTTTGTAAGTGAATAAGGCTTTTTGGGCTTCGTCATGGTCATTAAATGACTGATGATGGTTATTTCCAATTAAGGGTGCTATTTTGGCCCATTCGGTATAGATACCTTGGTTAAGACCTGAATAAAGGACATAGCATTTGGAAAACTTTTTAGTCTGAGGAGTCAAAGAAATTCCTCCGGTAGTCTGATTTTCCGAAGACTGGGTCGGATTAAAGATTTTCTCCAATGGAGTAATTATACTCTTATTATGAGTTACACTAATCTCTATAGGAGATTTTGAAGCTTTTGCTTCTTGATTTCTGCTAGAGCAGTTTTCCTTATGGATAATTATCTCCTCGTTGTTTATAGAGGATGTGTTGCTCATTGGAGTTATATCTCCTTGTTTCATCTTACCATATATCCTTTCTAGCTTTCTAAGCCGAGTTTCTCTTTCAAGGATTCCTCCTTTTAATTGAAGTATTTGATCTTCAATTTCTTCTTTCGTGCTCATCCTTGGATATTTTTCTTGATACCTGAAAATTCTCTTGACATAAGATCAGCGAGTACGTTCTTATTTTCAGATATATGTTCTATGTCAAAATTATAATATTATAACCATTGTTGCCATCTGACTAGTCTGGCCTGTTTATAATCTCCCTTTATGGATGTTCTAATAAAGTAAGAAACATTTTTATTGTCTGTTCTTACTAAGAACTTATAAGGTAGTAGGTAAACTTTAAAAGCCTTGATTGTTTTTATTAGAGAAAGAATTTCTTTTTCATTGCTATGATATCTTGTTTCTGCAGGTTTGAAAGTTCCTGAAGAATATCTACATATTAATTCTTTGTCTTCTGGGGTTTTTGCTTTTAGTATACCTCCCCAGTATAGATATGAGGCATCGCATTCAATAATAGGTTGATCTTCTGGACTAGGATTATAGAGATCCGGAAGGTTTTTTACTTGATTTTTTATTTTTCTTACTGCTTCAGTGTCTTGGTCGGTCCAGGACCATTTTACTTCCTTTTTTAATTTTACTTGTAAAGGATGTCTTAAGTTTGCTATTCTTGGATAATATCCAGAGATGTAGTTGAGCAAGCCTAAAAATCTTTCTATTGTTTTCCTATCTTGGAGTTGGTCAGGAAATCCGCTAATATGAACTCCTATATGTTGTTGTAAAACCAGTTTTCCTCGGTCTATAGTTAATCCTAGAAAGTTTATCTGCGTTTTGCATAATTGCACTTTCTTTTTACTCAGGATTATTCCATATTCTAAGCATCTTTTTAATATATTAGTAACATGCATATGATGGTCTTTTTCTGTTTCAGATAAGACTATTATATCGTCTACGTAGACAGCACAATATGATGAATAGTCATTGGATAAACTTTCATCCATATGTCTTTGGAAAATAGTAGGTGCTTGTTTTAGCCCAAAAGACATAACTATCGATTCAAAATATCCTTGTGGACAAGTGAAAGCAGTTAATTCGATGGATTTTTCATCTAGTCTTACTTGCCAGAATCCTGACTTGCAGTCAAAACTACTGTAATAATTTTTCCCTCCAATTCTTTGAAGTAGTTGTTCTTTATTTGGTAATAGATACCCATCTCCTTTAGTATGGTCATTTAACATTTTATAGTTAACTACCATTCTTTTCTTTCCTCTTTTCTGTTCTGAGTGTTTATTTACCATAAAGGCTGGAGAGAAGTGCGGACTTTTAGTTTTTCTAATTACTTTTAAGTCTAAAGATCTTTTATCTGTTTTTCAAATTCTTCTCTATCTTGTGGAGAATATTGCATTGGTTTTGATTTTATAATTTTAGTAGAATCTATTAATTCTATTGTAGCAGTGAATTTTCCTTTGTTGATTCTATCATCTAATGGATGTTCGGAACAAACTTTATCTAATAGATTTTCTATGTTTTGTAGGGAATTTAAAGTGTGAAGAAGGGACTCTGAAATTAGGTTCATTCTCAGATGTTGAACCCATATTTCATTTTACTTTTTTATTTTATTTATTCGGAATTTCGAGAAGTGGTAGTAAAATCTGGGTTTGGAGAAAAAAAATTGATGTTGTTTTGTTAATCTGGGTATGATAGTTTCTGAAGGGTCACATAGTGAACCTAAGAAAATCAATCTTTGGTTTTGAAATCTGGGTTTATTTGTTTATTATTTGAATTTTGTTGGTGTTGATGGTGTTTGTTGTTATGAAAGTGTTGGTGGATGGCGATGTTATTTTTGACAACGATGGTGGATGGCGGTGGCGGCGATAGAGGATGGCTGTGGTGTTGAGTGGCGGTGAGGGGCGGTTCTAACTATTACAAAGGTAGTGTTGGTTATGAAAATGTTAACGAAAATTAAAAATTAATGGCTAAAATGAAAACGAAAACTAGTTATTGAAATAAATAGGAAAAAATTTATAGTTTAGGGGCCTTTTAAGAATTTAACGATAAGAAATTGGAGGAGGCATTGTGTTTTGAACTTTTTGCCCCTAAAAGGAAGTCATGTGCCATCACACGTGGATAGTTAACCGTAGAAAGTGGACGGCGTAAGCAATAGGTATCTTCTATGAACGTGAAAAAGAGTTAAGGTATTTTTATTGTGACAAGAATAAAATAAGTTACTAAATCCGCACAACCCCAACCAATAGTTGGGGTACTTTTTTGCATTTTTTCCTATTTAGTATGAAGCAAACTTGTTATAAATTTCATTTATTAACATAATCAACTTATCTGACTTCATTAATTAAAAATAAAATAATTTTTGTGGTAAAAATATAATGAATATGTTGGGTATGCCCACATATATCTCAGTTTTTATGTAATAGGATTTATTAGATTTGATTGATCCATCACCTAAGTTTTATCTCATGGACTTTAGACCCACATGTTAGAAGTATTTATACTTCATTTTTTAGGATTGTCCATTGTTATAGAATAGGCTTAGAAATAGGGCAAGAAGATCAAGATTCAAGAAAATCACATTTTGAGTTGAGCCATGCGCCTATGCGCCATGCGCCTTCTAGCGCGCGCATATAAGCATTCTTATAAGAAATGCTATGCGCCTCATTTGATCATACGCGCCATGCGCCTCATATGTCTTAGCGCGCGCATTCTCAATGCGCCTCTTGGCTCAACGCGCCTCAAAGTGTTTATTCAACACTCAGTGATTTATTGAAGATTCAAAGACTTGAAGAGAATTCAATCTACGCCAATGATCCAACGGTGGTTAAAAGATGCATATACGCCTAATCTGTTGACACGTGTTCACAACGGTCACATTTATGTTGAGTGTCAAAATGGCCATAATATATGCATGCTCCAATCAAAGAGCGACAGCTCATCTTATCCACAAGGATCTCCAACGGCTAGTTTTTTGAAGTTCACTATAAATACCCCATAACTTCAATATTTTGAAGTTGCTGAGTTTTGCTAAGAATTTCAAGAATTTCTCTCTCAAAACATTTGTTGAAGATTTGAAGATTGCCTTCGTTTTTCAAGAATTTCTCAAGAACATCTTCATACCTTCATCCTTAGCCCAGATCTTCAAGCTATAACACTTTAGTTTCATTGTGCTCTAAATCATAAAGATCTAAAGAGCCTTGATACTAAAATCACACACGCACCTCTTTAAGTTTGATCACTTAAATCCAACTTTTAGAGATACACCGGTTATTGTTTTGGATTTGTTCATTCATAGAATATTAGATCTTGAGTTAGTGTAGAAGCTCAAAAGTTGTAATTTCTAACACTCACTCATTATATAAGATCTCCATTAGAAATCCAAGACTAACCATCTTGGTAGAGGACGTAGATCTTTCATTGATCGAACCTCTCCAAATAGCTTGTGTTATTATCTTGTCATTTACTTTCAAGTTATTATCTACACTCACTATTTGCTTGTTTACTCATTGTAGATTGATTGAACTGAATTGTGTTGTGTTGTTATTTCATTTGCCTTAGTTCCTTATTTCAACCACTTTGAGCCAAAATACTTAGAGTGTGTGTGCGCCCCTTTATCACACTTTGCGCCTATTTTCTTTACTAA
Organism: Campanula takesimana; assembly: GCA_026119855.1. Classification (NCBI taxonomy): domain Eukaryota; kingdom Viridiplantae; phylum Streptophyta; class Magnoliopsida; order Asterales; family Campanulaceae; genus Campanula; species Campanula takesimana. The sequence goes on along the minus strand of JAOWBW010002025.1, from coordinate 67,844 downwards.
ATTCCGTTGTGCAATTCACTCACTCACTTAGGCGCATGTCATAACGTTTACTTGATAAAGTGCGCATTTGCAATTGAGTTTATCAAGGGTACGAAAAGAATTTTAAAACAGCTATTCACCCCCCTCTAGCTATTTTTCATACCCTTGTTGCCCTTTGGGACCAACAGAATAAGTATTTATTGGATACTTTTATTACTTGGTGCTTCATTGTCCCATTAATAACATTTAAGCAAAGAGTCCTAGCTTATGATATGAAAATTTGTGATTAAACTATATTAATCCGAAATAAAATTTTAATTTAACATGTTGGACCGAAAGCAGGGAATTACTCTTTGGTTGTATTAAAGCTGAAAACAAATGGGCCATTTGCAATTCAGTTACCTGAGTTTCATAAAATTTTGCAATTGGTTACCAGGTTTGTTAAAGTTGTGATTGGGTTCCTGAGTTTGCTGAACCGGAGCAATCAAGTGTAAATTCCGTTAGTCAGTTAAGAAACTAACAAAATCCCACCATGTGCCATTCACGTGTCTTTTAAACAAGGGTAAAAATGTCACATAGGTTTTTCAAAGTTGCCCCTCACTCGTTGACCGATCATAACCCAAACTGATCTGGTTATGCACGGCGCCCAAATTGAACAGCACGACGGCCTTCTCCAAGTGAATGTTCTGCTGCGACGCTGACGATGATGAGGTCGCCGGAGTTGCCATGATCGTCAACAAATACAAGCTTCGTAGCAAGTCCTTAGATTTCCAGAGCAACCCCACTTCGGTCAGTCAAGGGTTCAGCTTCCGGCGGCACACAGCTCGAGTCCAACTCCGGCAGAAAAATTCTTTCCTTTTCTCTTCAATTCCTACATTTTGACAATAAGTTTAGTTTCAGATTATCACTATTGTAAAGTTAAATCGAACATGCATGCCCTATTTTTTTTCAAATCTGACTTCTGAACTATTGATTCGATCTTCTCTACCTCGATATTTACACGATTTTTCATCATTTTTTGCTCCTAATTGTATCAGTTTATTGTCGATTTGTGTTTTTGGTTTCTGATTTTGGTAGATTTAGGTTGGAAGTAGAAGGGGATCTGGGTTGGAAGTAGTTTTGTGTGTGTGTTTTTTTTTTTTTTTTTTTTTAAATTTGTTAATATGTAATGTGCCTCTTTTACCCACTCAACTCTTGGCGAAATGACATTATGCCCCTTAAGATATCACGTGTGTTGCACTTGATCTCCATTTTATTAGTTTTTTAACTGACTAACGGGATTTACACCTGATTGCTCCGATTCAGCAAACTCAGGAACCCAATCGCAACTTTGATAAACCTGGTAACCAATTGCAAAATTTTGTAAACTCAGGTAACCAAATTGCAATTGGCCCATTTTTGTTTGTAATACTGACAGACGGTTGTCCGTAGGTAAGTGACCATCGCTTATACCACGTTTTCTAGTAGTGCATTTATGCTGGTTTGGCAATAATTCTTGATGAAGAATGGGAATGAGTTTTATATAAAGTGTTATTGTTATTGTATTTTATTTTTCGGATTTATATCTTGGTAGTCAATATTTTCATGTTGAAGAGTAGTTTTAGGTAATATTTTAATCTATTTGAGTTTTAATAGGTTTAGATTATGGTTTTTTAGAAGTGTTTGACGTGTTTCCTGTTATACAAAATTTACAGAACTTGAAAACAAAACAGAAACAAACAATAATATCAGAAACGGAAAAACAGAAATCTTCTTGGATTGCCCGAGTCGTGTGAATGCCACACTCTCCTTAAGACAAATTCGCCCCCTCACCGAGTTGTGCTTGAGGTGTTCTTGGACGTTCGCCTCCCAGGATACAACGGGTTAACCGGACGGAATCTGCACACTGGAACCTCCGGCGAGCTAAGATAGTGCCTGGTCGATGTCACCACGAAATTGCAAAGAGGGCCAAAGAACAGGATACGAACGAGAGAGAGGAACTGATGGAAATTTTTTGTGTTCGAAACTCTTGTGAACATTTCGAATTTATTCTGCTCAAAAACCCACTCCAATCTTGAAAATCAATGGCAGTAAATGGAATTTTAATTCTGCTGTTAAATGAGATTTAATGCTGCATTCAACACAGAATTAAAAAGGATTGACTGTTACAATTTTATCACAAATTTGAATTACAGTCTGCTGGCTGGGACGGAAAAAAATAAAACAATTAACAAAAAGGTCACTTGGTCGAGCTAGGCCATTTCGGAGCTACATTCGTGTCCGCAGGTCGCGCACACATGAGTCCATCGGACTCAGGCACAAATCGCCAAATTTCAACTCAAATTTGCACCCCCCTGCGCACCCGGGCGCGAGAGAGAGCCTCTACTCCATACAATCTTAACCCATACAAATGGGTCATTGTATTTAAACTAGCTCAAACTTTTGTTTCAAACCAATGTGGGATAAGTCACAAAGACTTTACCCACCAATTAACCTTTTCATTATTTCCCTCCTTATCCCTTTTGGGATACCCATTTTAAAGAAGGAATCCATATGCATTTTACCTTCCCATTCAATGTGGGATACCAACCCACTTCCCAACTTACCCATTTCATTTGAGCTTCTATTTTCTATCATCCATTAAATAAATTGGACACACCAACTTATTTCTAGTATGTAGAAAATATTATGTTCACCTTAATCAACAAATGATTTTCTCAAGGAAACGCGCGCAAATTTCCTTCACATTATTACACATTTTTCCAACATTTCCAAGTTTTTAAAAGTCATATGAAAATAGGTTATTTGTAATTCAGAAAAGTGGTTGAGTGATATTAAATTTTTTAAGTATGAGCATGTCTCTTTATTCTTTGAAAGTGGATTTATTCTTTTTTGATGCCAAATTGTCAATTTTCAGTAATCGTGTGCGATTCAGTGGTGTTTGATATTATTCTTCCGCTATTGTTGCGACAATCAATTGATTAATAGTTTTATTCTTCTTATGCTTCAGCTTCGCTACATATCAACTCTCCACATTGTTAATGAAATAAAACATGCCGAAATGATAATTTTTTTTTTAAATGGGTTTTTTATTTCATTAAAGATAGATAAATTGCCTTTAGACTACATCAAATGGCCATGACGGCTACAACTAGGCTTATAACTAGGCTAACACAAATCTCACTAACGAGATTCGAACTCGAGACCTCCTCATGGGAAGCTAACACCGGATACCGCTTGAGTTAGAGATCTTTGGTCCGAAATGATAATTTAGGTGGGAGAAATCAAACAATAACAATAAAAACATAAAGTCTTTTTTGCATAAGTCAACTGAGGCACTCGCCTAGGGAGTACGCCGTCGCCTAGTCTGTTTCTAAAAAAAAAATCCTATGTTTTTTTTATAGAGTTTATAGGTGGCTGGTCTAATGAAAGGTATTTTTTTTTTTTTTGTCAAACCAACAAATATTATACAATACACATAAAAGTTACGTATTTTACAACAACTGTTTCACACTAATAACTTACTATTTCTCTACACAAAAGAAACCCAGCTACATCCTTATCTAAACTTAAGTACAAGTAGAGTGGAGGAATTACAAAACATTCGTTTATACAGTCTGAATTAGATGCATTCTTAGCCAAAATATCCGCCACTTCATTTCCTTCTCGATAAGCAAAAGAACACCAAACATGCTCAAATTCTTCCATCAACCTCCTGCAATCATTTAAAATATTTAACACTCCCGCTGGAATTTTTGGCCCCTGCAAATCATATTAAATATCACAAGAGAGTCAGTCTCAACATGAATTTCTTTGATATTAAGAGTTTTCGCATATATCAAACCTTGTCAAAAATTTAATGCTTCCGCTATTATGTTTGTTGTATCCCCTATCGACTGACTAAAACCCCCCATACAAATTCCTCTTTTATTTCTGATAATTTCTCCTATTCCAGCAAAACCCGGATTCCCCCGAGCCGACCCATCCACATTGAGTTTAAATTCAGTATATTTCGAAGGGTTCCATTGAATTTGAACTTGATTTTTTGGAGTAGATACTCTGATACTAGTAGGAGCAAATACTGCATAATCCGAATTCATTCGAAAAAGGAGAGCTCGAAATTTAACCATGGTAAGAGTTTCCTCTTGAAAAAGTATTTTATTTCGAAAATGCCATACTAACCAAAAAGCATTAAGAGATGAAAGGTTGAATGCTGGAATAAGATTTATTTAGAAACTCAACTCCAATCAATACTCCCACCGTCCCACTCGAATTAGGATTCGTGGTCAATCTAATTATACTTTGACCAATAATTTAAAGAAAAATAATGATTCTAATAAAAATTTAAGAATTGTTGTTGTATTATGGTAACTAATAAAGTCAATAACTATTTTAAGATTTTCATTAAGATAATTATTTTTAGAAGCCATATGAAAATAGGTTATTTGTAATTCCGAAAAGTGGTTGAGTGATATTAAATTTTTTAAGTATGAGCATGTCTCTTTATTCTCTGAAAGTGGATTTATTCTTTTTTGATGCCAAATTGTCAATTTTCAGTAATCGTCTACTACATTTCTAAACTAACGCAACATTAAAATTTGTTGCCTTAGAGGCCATTTCATGTTGCATTAGCTCTAATGCAACGCCAGAAAGCCCTCGCATACTCGAGCGTTGTTTCAGGTGTAATGTAACGAGGAATGAAAACTAATGCAACGGCTTCTCTTTGCCGCTGCATTAAATTGAACTTTAATGCAATGCAACGGCTTTATTTATCCGCTGCATTAAACTGAACTATAATGATGCAACGGTTTGGCATAATAAAGCAGCGGTTCTCCACTCTAATGCAACGCCTACATAATAATAATAATAATAATAATAATAATAATAATAATAATAATAATAATAATAATAATAATAATAATAATAATAATAATAATAACAATAATAAATAATAATAATAATAATAATATATCTGAAAATTAAAAAAAAATCAATATATCTGTAAATAATATTTATTATAATAATGAAAATGGTGACAATATCAAAACAATTTGTGTTGTGACCTATTTTATACTTCAAATAATCTTTAAGCACAAAATTAACAAAACATTCATTTGTATTATAAGATATTTGTAAGGGGCTACAATATGACCAAATCAAAAATATATTACAAATGTCTAATTTCTCTACACCACCACCACTACCCACCAGTCTTCCTCCCTACCACACGGACAGCCACCATCACCCACCGCCTCTGCCGCCATCATCATCATCGCCCAAACAGCCGCCATCATCATCCTCAATAGCCTAGACAGCCACCATCATCCATCACTAACAATACTTCCACTCTGCAATTCAATAGGAAAAGATCATTAAAAGAGGTGAATTAAAATCAACCAAGAACATCTCTAAATCAACACACAAAATCACACAAACACTAAAAACATTAGAACACCACACACGAACACACAACCACAAGCACAAATTAAAACGCACAAACCCAGATCTGCAATAGATCAAAAATCTAAACTTGAAAGTGGGAGTGTGCTACGTTAAGAGTGAAGAGAGGGAGACGATTAGATGAGTGAGGAGCGGAAACGCTAGATCCAGTTAAAAAAATAAAAAAAAATCAAAGAAGCAAAAAACCCAGATTCGGGTTTCATCAAATTCGTTAATATGAGAATAGGATGTGGAGACATCGGAAGAGGGAAGAGAGAGGGAGACGATGAGTTGAGGGAGAACATGAAAAGATAGGTCTGAAGCTACTTGTCATTGTTGATTTGATGGAGCTTTTGCCATTGTTGTTAGATTTGGTTGCGTTTATCGAGGAGTTGTTAAGGCGGAACCGCCGACGATGGAGGAGATTAGGAATGATGAGGGGCGGTGTTTAGGGAAAATGGAGAGAGAAAGAGAGAGAGAGAGAGAGAGAGAGAGAGAAGGTAGGGAGGGAGGGAGGCAGATAGAAAAGAGGTGGGAATAGGTGTTGGAAATTAGGGTTTTGTTAGGATGATTTTTAGACCATTGGATGTGTAAGATCAATGGTCCATTTTTATTTAGGAATCAATCCATGTGAATATTTGTAAGCCAATCAAATGAAAGTGTGTTGTGTTTTTTTTTTTTTTTTTTAATTTTTTTTGGATAAAGAATACTCCCTTTGTCCCAAAACAACTTGCACAGTTTGACCAAAATTGGCCAAATTAGTAATACTTTGACTACCACTTTGTAAAAGATTTGATGATGTTGGGTTAATGCCTTTGAATTTGGGACGCCGAGTTAAAGGATTAAACAACAGAGAGATTTCGTAATTCCGGGACAGAGCGCAGAAGGAAGGCTTCCAAGTCAGTTTTGGACTAGGTTTCCAAGTTCCTAAGACATTTTGAGATAAACTTTACTAGTATAAATAGAGGCCAGTAGTTTAGATTAAAATCACACCTCAGATTATCATAGACAAATTATTATAGTGCTCAGAGAGATCTGTAATTCTACAGTTGCACAGTTAGGAATTATTGTGATCAATAATTCGTGCAGCAGTAATAGTGTGATCTTGTAATCGTTTCTCCAGATTGATAATAATATTCTCTCCCCTCCCCGTGGACGTAGCCAAGTTGGTGAACCACGTAAATTGGTGTTCTTGTGATCACTCGATTTTCTTATCAAGTATTGTTATTGCTCTAACAAGTGGTATCAGAGCTTGGTTGAAAAGGAGAATTAGCATCGACGGAAGAGATCCAAGATCGAAGAAAAACAAGGTAGCAGTTTCTGGTCCGTTTTTATCCAGCGCAGCGGTGAAGAAAAAGGCGTAGCGCATTCCTTCACCGTTGGATCGTGCTGATTTTCGGTGAGTAGCTTCGGGACTCATATATCTTCTATCTGAACGGTGGAGATTGGATTTTGATGTCCGTAACATCTGAAATTGTATCCGGACAGAAGCTGCTAGTGTTTTGTCTTCGATTGTATGCGTTTGGAGTTTCTTGTTGCGATTTCTCCAAGTGGCACCAGAGCTTTGGTTCGTGGTTAGAGATTCAGGGATTCCGCTGCAGAGAACAAGAAGATGGGTCAAGGATCAGATTCGATCGACAAGTTCAATGGGAAGAATAGTTTTTCTCTCTGGCAGATCAAGATGAAGGCTTTGTTGGTAGACAAAGATTTATGGGAACCGTTGGAGATTGCAATCAGGGATCGTAAGGATCCCAAGGGTAAGGCAGTCACCACAGAAAGTACAGCAGAACAGTCAGAGAAGGACAAGATAGCAGCAGCGAAGGAGGTGGCGGCATTGAAGAAGTTAGATCAGAAGGCTCACGCCAAGATCATCAGACAGTTGGATGATGAGATCCTAACCAATGTTGCAGGAACAGACTCCGGAAGCGATCTTTGGTTGAAGTTGGAAGATATGTACATGACACGTTCATTGACCAACAAGTTATACCTGAAGAAGAAGCTATATGATTGTCGTATGACTGAAGGTACGCCCATAAATGATCATCTTGACAGATTTACTTCTGCATTACTTGAACTGCGTAATATAGGAGTAGTTGTTGATGACGAGGATGCAGCCTTGCAGCTTTTAGTATCTTTACCTATGTCTTATGAATATTATGTCGATTCGTGCATAAACCGTAAAGATGGGATCTCTCTAGAAGAAGTGAAAACTTCTCTCAAGACGAGGGAATTGCGCCGAAAGGCGAGTAGGAATGAGGCAGGTACCTAGTCATCAGGTTTGGTTGCTAGCAGTAGCAACAGCAGGGGTTCTAGTGGGAGGAAGAACAATCAAGGTAATTCTTCACACAAGAAGGGTCCAAAACCTGAGGATATCTGTAATTTCTGCAAAGAGAAGGGGCATTGGAAGTTCGACTGTCCCAGAAGGAAGCAAGGCAAGGCACCAATCACAGGAGAGGCTATGACGGCCAGAGATTGCAATTCAGATGAGGATTATGCTCTAGTAACATCAGAATCAGCATGCGCATCTAATGCGTGGATTCTTGATTCAGGAGCGTCTTACCATATCAGTCCTAGGAGAGAATGGTTTACCGGTTATAGGCAGATAGTTGGCGGTGATATAAGCATGGCCAATAGTACAGTCTGCAGGGTTGTCGGTGTTGGTTCGATCAAGGTCAGGACTCATGATGGTAGGGTTGTCACTTTGAACGAGGTTCGACACGTTTCGCTTATGACGAAGAATCTGATTTCTCTTAGTCAGTTAGACAGCAAAGGATTCAGTTTCAAAGGTAAAGGTGGAGAAGTTAGTGTCTGTAATGGTTCAGAGTGATGCTGAAAGGCCTTAAGCGGGGCTTCTTGTATTTCCTCCAAGGAAAGACGCTTGCAGAGTCGACTATGGCTGCATCAGAAGAGGTGAACGAGGGAGATATGTCTAAGCTGTGGCACATCAGGCTCGGTCACATGAGCACTCGAGAGATGCATGAGTTGACTAGCATAGATCTTCTTTATGGCCTTAAGATCAAGGATCTTAAAGGCGTTCTGGATTACATCCACTCAGATTATTGGGGACCTTCACGTCAGGGATTTCTAAGGGGGCACAGATATGTCTTGTCTATGGTTGATGATTATTCGAGGAAGACTTGGGTGGTTATCATGGAGCACAAGAATGGGGCTCTAAGGAATTTCAAGGACTGGAAGACGGTAGTGGAGAACCAGACAGAAAAGAAGATCAAGAATCTCCGGACAGATAATGGTTTGGAGTTCTGCAATACTGAGTTCGATTCATTTTGCAGAGAGGTGGAGGTTTCTAGACATCTCACCAGCAGAGGCACGCCACAGCAGAATGGTGTAGCAGAACGAATGAATCAGACATGGCTTGTGGGAGCGTTGTGCATGCTCTCCAATGCAGAGTTGCTAAACGTTTCTGGGTAGAAGCGCTTAGTACAACATGTTACTTGATTAATCATGGACTTCATACCGGTATTGGTCTCAAAGTTCCCTATGAGGTATGGACTGGTAAATCCATGATTGTTTCAAGTGTTGGCGGTGTTGATAAACAAGTGGAGCAACAAGATACTGAAGAGTTAGTTGTACCACAGTCAGATGTTGAACAACAGGTGGAGCACCAAGATACTGAAGAGTTAGTTGTCCCACAGTCAGATGTTTATCAGGATCCACCAACAGAGACAAAGACTGAAGCACCAGAAAGTTCAAGTTCAGTTCCTAAAGAACATGGGTTAGCACAAGGAGGGTCTAGAAGAGCTAATTTCAGGAATGGATTTAAAGACTTGGTGTCTTATGCACTGCTGGTTGCTGAGGATGTGGAGCCCGTTCTTATGGAACCTTCTACTTTCAATAAAGCAGATACATGTTCAGAGTCATCTCAGAGGTATGCAGCTATGGGTGATGAGATGGAGTCTCTTCACAGGAATAAGACTTGGAAGTTGACCACAAGGCCATAAGGCAGAAAGATTGTGACTTGCAAGTGGATCTTCAAGAAAAGGGAAAGGATGTCCCCGGCAGAAGAGGTCAAGTATAAAGCTCGAGATGTTGCAAGGGGTTTCACGCAGAGAGAGGGGGTGGACTACAATGAGATCTTCTCACCAGTGGTCAGACACACTTCGATCAGAGTGTTGCTAGCAATAGAGGGAGAGATATACATGATACAGTCGGAAGGATTCCAAGTTCCTGGTAAGGAAGATCAAGTTTGTAGATTGAAGCAATCGCCTAGGCAGTGGTACAAGAGATTTGACAGCTATATGATAGCAGCAGTCTAGAAGAGCTAATTTCATGAATGGATTTAAAGACTTGGTGTCTTATGCACTGCTGGTTGCTGAGGATGTGGAGCCCGTTCTTACGGAACCTTCTACTTTCAATAAAGCAGATACATGTTCAGAGTCATCTCAGAGGTATGCGGCTATGGGTGATGAGATGGAGTCTCTTCACAAGAATCAGACTTGGAAGTTGACCACAAGGCCATAAGGCAGAAAGATTGTGACTTGCAAGTGGATCTTCAAGAAAAGGGAAAGGATGTCCCCGGCAGAAGAGGTCAAGTATAAAGCTCGAGATGTTGCAAGGGGTTTCACGCAGAGAGAGGGGGTGGACTACAATGGGATCTTCTCACCAGTGGTCAGACACACTTCGATCAGAGTGTTGCTAGCAATAGAGGGAGAGATATACATGATATAGTCGGAAGGATTCCAAGTTCCTGGTAAGGAAGATCAAGTTTGTAGATTGAAGCAATCGCCTAGGCAGTGGTACAAGAGATTTGACAGCTATATGATAGCAGCAGTCTAGAAGTCAGAGATTCAGAAGTCGAAAGGCTTATTGGTCGCAGAGATGAAGGGTTTGGGTAACGCGAAGAAAATTCTGGGTATGGAGATCTATAGAGACAGAGCCAAACGGAAACTGTTCTTATCCCAGAAAATATACATCAAGAAATTTTCAGAAAGGTTTGGTGGGTCGACAACTAAGACTATAGATACTCCGGGTGCTGTGAATGCACAGACAGTCGCGTTTGGGCCCAAATCGGTTGAGGAGAAAGAGTATATGGCTCGAGTATCCTATGCTAGTGCAGTTGGTAGTTTGATGTATACTACAGTGCGCACTAGCGACGTCAGACTCGTCTATGGAGATGGGACAGAATGTGCAGTCAAGGGTTTCTCAGATTTGGGTGATGTTGACTCAAGAAGATCGAAAACCGGATATGTGTTCACGCTTGGTGGGTCAGTTGTCAGTTGGAAGGCTAGATTGCAGACGACAGTGACGTTGTCTACAACAAGAGCAGAATACGTGGCATTGACAGAGTCCGCTAAGGAAGGAATATGGTTGAAGGGATTGATCAGCAATATTGGGGTTCATCATGAGAGGACCAAGCACATTGATGTCAGATATCATTTCCTAAGGGATGAGAAACGGGTAAAGGTGAAGGTAGGGACGGCGAACAACCCTGCAGACATGTTCACAAAACTCGTGACGGGAAGCAAGTTCCAACATTGTTTGGACTTGCAGATTCTTCGCAGCTATTAGATAGCAGAAGAGGCGAGGGGGGAGAAAAGGTTTGTTGTCATAGACAAATTATTAGAGTGCTCAGAGCGAGGTCTGTAATTCTACAGTTGCACAGTTAGGAATTATTGTGATCAATAATTCGTCCAGCAGTAATAGTGTGATCTTGTAATCGTTTCTCCAGATTGACAATAATATTCTCTCCCCTCCCCGTGGACGTAGCCAAGTTGGTGAACCACGTATATCGGTGTTCTTGTGATTGCTCGCTTTTCTTATCAAGTCTTGTTATTGCTCTAACAAGTAATGCCTTTGAATTTGGGACGCCGAGTTAAAGGATTAAACAACAGAGAGATTTCGTAATTCCGGGACAGGGCGCAGAAGGAAGGTTTTCAAGTCAGTTTTGGACTAGGTTTCCAAGTTCCTAAGACATTTTGAGATAAACTTTACTAGTATAAATAGAGGCCAGTAGTTTAGATTAAAATCACACCTCAGATTGTCATAGACAAATTATTAGAGTGCTCAGAGAGATCTGTAATTCTACAGTTGCACAGTTAGGAATTATTGTGATCAATAATTCGTGCAGCAGTAATAGTGTGATCTTGTAATCGTTTCTCCAGATTGATAATAATATTCTCTCCCCTCCCCGTGGACGTAGCCAAGTTGGTGAACCACGTAAATTGGTGTTCTTGTGATCACTCGATTTTCTTATCAAGTCTTGTTATTGCTCTAACAGATGATTATAATAAAAGTCTAAAAAGTGTTATCTATAATATTTTTGATAGTGAATTAATAACTAATTTTAATTTTTTATTAAGATTATCAATTTTTTATAATGTCTTAGTCAAATTGCACTTAAGTTGACCATTTTGGTCAAAATGGTGCAAGTTGTTTTGGGACGGAAGGAGTACTATTATTTAAGATGTTGGTTAGTAGTGAAATTTTTCAAATAAAATTACATAAAAAAAAGTTAAGAATTTTTAAAAATGAAAGTATATATATATATATATATATATATACCCTATACAATGTAACACATACACATATATCTTGTACCTATATATACACAATATACTCAAACCATAAACACCACATACCCATACCATATACCCAATACATCATATACCCATGTAACATAATGTTGTTTGTGGTGATTCTTAATACTTCTTAGAAAACTAACTGAAAATGTAGTAAAAGTTAACTAAAAATTGGATGAGAGTAATGGAAGTATGAATATTAATTAGAGAGAAGAAAGAGAAAGAGTAGAGAGAAATAAGGTGGAAATAAAATGGGAGGAGGGAGGTAATATCTATAGTTAGTAAAATAGTCAAAAAAAATAAAAATAAAAAATCGGTTTCAATAAGATTTCTAACGAAAATAAACGGCTAGTTTAAAAAATCGGCATTTTGAATAAGGATGGAAATTCATTCGGACCCGACCCGTACCCGAGGTGTTCCTGCCCGATGCGGGGCGGGTTTGGTAGTCAATTTTATAAACCCATCGGGTTCGGGTCCGGGTTCGGTTTTTCCTTCAAACCCGCCCGACCCGACCCGACCCGACCCGTGTGTAGTTATCTTGTGTAGTTATCTGTTAGGGGTTTTAGGATATTAGTATTTGCTAAAGTGTCCTTCCTCTTTTGCGAGTTAGTCCCTGCAGCTTTTGCCAATAAGTCCCTGCATCATTTATTATTTAGTCCTTTATCCTTTTTTAATTACATTTTTACACCCGTATATATCAATCTTTAGGGTTTCTTGACACAACCTCACTCAAATCCTCAAACCAGCCGCTCTCTCTCTCTCTCGCTCTCTCACACATGCACACACAAACCTCAGACTTCATCCCCTTTCTCAGTTACACCCAACAACCAGATTACACACAACAACCAGATTTAGAGATTTACGAATTACGAGTGAGTGGCGAGTCGAAGTGTCGAACGAGGTAATCAACCGCCGCCGCCGTCGATTTCGCCGGTGCTGTACTCCGATCGGCGATGATGGTGTTTCTTTTGGCTTGTATGTATATAGAGATGATTGTGTTTCTTAATGAAATGAAAAGACTTTTATAGAAAGTGAGTTAAAAATTTAATTTGATGTAGATTTTTTTTAATTCTAAGTGTTTTATGTTTCATGGTGAGCAATTTGAGCAATTTGGGTTTCTTGCAATTGAGCAATTTGGAGATCTATGTTTTACAAAAATTCGATCTCTCGTATCATACATTGTAGTCAATTATCCCCTTTCTCCCTTTCTCAGTTAATCTTTTTTATTTTTTTTATTTTAATTTGTGTGCAGCCGGGTCGGGTCCGGGCCGGGCATGGGTTTGACACCCCTCGGGTCAGGCCGGATACGGTTAGAGTAATAGTTTGCTCAGGTCGGGTCCGGGTTTGGGCAAACCCGGCCCGTACCCGACCCGTTGACATCCCTAATTTTGAACACCGGCGGAAATGATTCATGTAGAGCTTGAATACAGAGGATTTGTGGCGAACAGCTTGGCGGATCTAGATGCGTCGATGCTTGATTTGAGGGAAGGTGAAGTGGTGGCGGTGAATTCCGTCTTCGAGCTACATCAATTGCTAGCTCGACCGGGGGCGGTGGAGAAAGTTCTGTCGGCGGTGAGAGAGATGAATCCGGTGATATTGACCGTCGTAAAACAGGAAGCAAATCACAACGGACCGACATTTATGGATCGATTTGCTGAATCTTTACATTACTACTCCACCTTGTTTGACTTACTGGAGAGTTGCGGCGGAGGTGGCGCCGGCGGTGGTGGAGATGGGGTTTCAGCGACTACCCAAGATCGGATTATGTCGGAGGTGTATTTGGGGATGCAGATGCAAAAAATGGGTTGTGGGAGGAATTTGTATGAATGGAGGAGTGTTGATGTGAAAATGTAGGATAAGGGGTAGGGTTTTGGTTTAGTAATTGTGAGCATTTGATCTTAATCAAATAAATGGTTGAGATCAAGTGATAGATAGGTTGTGATGATCCATGTGCGCCTTCAACAACCAATGAATAAATGACACCTCATATGCTTTTAATTTCAATTTATTATTACTAGTGTTATTAGTAATCACACAAATTTATAATAATAATTAAATATAATAATAAATGATAGTACATAAAAATTAAAGGGTATTGTCCGTCCTCATTCCTTTAGTAAACTTTCATTTGTTTAGTTATTTTCTAACTCTTTTTTTCTAACTTTTTGAAATAAAAAAAGCTTTAATACTAAAAAAAGTCCAAAATATTTATTCATATTAAAAAAAAGGGTAATAGTATGTCCCTCGTTCCTTTATTATACTTTCATTTGCTTAGTTATTTCTAAAGTTTTTTTATAACTTTTTGAAAAAAACTTCTATATAAAAAAAGTCCAAAATATTTATATGTTTTCAAAAAAAAAAATATATACATATATACATAATAATCAAATGGTATTGTCTGTGTCTCTCATTTCTTTATTATACTTTTATTTGAAACTTTTAGAAGGATATAATGTGACGATAAGTAGCTTAATGTAAGAGTGTTATTGAAGGTGTTGCATTAGTTATATAGCCATTGCATTAGAATGATATAATGCAACGTCAAGTAACTTAATTCAATGGTGTTATTGAAGGCATTGCATTAGTAATATAGCCATTGCAATAGAGGGATCTAATGTAATGCCAAAATACTTAATGCAACGCTTAGGTCATAGTGTTGCAATAACCCAAACAAAGCGTTGCATAGATGAGATAATGCAACGCCATTCTCACGGATCGTTGCATTAGATTCATTAGCTGTGTTACATTAGCTCAGAAATGTAGTAGTGTCGATTCAGTAGTGTTTGATATTATTCTTCCGCTATTGTTGCGACAATCAACGGATTAATAGTTTTATTCTTTTTATGCTTCAGCTTCGCTACATATCAACTCTCCACATTGTTAATGAAATAAACATGCCGAAATGATAATTGAGTTTATTGCCACTTTGACCTGCGTACTATTAAAAGATTGACGATTTGCCATCGTACTAAAGAAACTCACACTATGACCTGCGTACTATGGTTTTAATAAAAAAGTGCCCAAGGATAACGATGACCCGTTAAAAATCTAACGGGCTGTCAGCATATGTTAAGAATTTAACAGATTTGCAATTAAAAAAAAAATCAAATGTGACCCTGACTATGATATTAATGTTGTAATGGTCCAAAATTTATTTATATTTATATTTATTTTTGAAATGATTAGGATATTTTTTTTTATATAATTAAGCCCTTATAATACAGTAAAGTAAGAGAGAAAAGGGGCAAGAAAGTGAAAATTACAAATAAACCCCCTCCCAATAACCCCCTTACAAACAATCCCCCAAAGCCAACAAAGAAATCAAACCCTTTCTTCCTAAGCTTCTTCCTACACCCCACAACGCAGCCCCCATCCCAGCGCCGCTCCCATCCTACCGACTGCCAACCTTCATCCACCAACGGAATTCCTTTCCCTCACCCGCGCTCAACTAGATAAATTCCTTCCCCTCCATCCCTAACTAGATCTACAACCTTTCCTCTTCCCCTCCCCCATTTCCTCACAATTTGGTACAAAGACCGAATCGAATGGGAGTTCGCGGATAGGTTATTAACCGGAAACTCAGCCAATTTTTCTAAATCAGCGAGGGGACGGCGGAGGAGCTGGCGGAGTTGAGCGAGAGGTTCAGTTGGGATTACGAAGACGACGCTGACTGGAGAAAGGTCGATTTCACGCTGCTTGGGACCTCGTTTGGAGATCGAATTCCAAGGATTGATCCGAACCTGCCGAGGAATGGAGCGGAGAGAGAAGCTCAGGCGAGGAGAGAGAAAGCAAGGGCGGCGGCTATGGATGGAGAAGCGAGTGGGCGAGAGAGAAGACGGGAGAGAATGAGATCGAAGAGGATTGAGCGGTCGTCAGAGGGGAGGAGCAGGGTGGCCCGGCTGGGGAGTATTAACGGTGTGGATGATTCTGATGAGGAGATTGGTCAGGATCGGATGAATGAGGTTGTTCCGAAGACGTTTCCTGGACGAGAATCGTTGTGGAAGAAGGTTATTGACCGGGATAGATTATTGTAAAAACTTTTAACTCCGTTTGGATTTGGTAATATTTTTCTGTACATGATATTGATAGTGTCCTAGTACTACATAAATTTTTATTTTGTTGAGCAATGCTAGAGGCACAAAATAAAGTCACAAAATTTTGCTCACAACAAGAGGTGACGATATTTTATTGCATCGTGAACCCGCCACACTTTAATTAAAAACACCAATAAGATTATTACACTTAAGATTTTGTGAGTAAGTTTTTGTGACTTTTTTGTGACTTTGTATTATTCTATTTTTTTTGGTGCGATTGGTTGTGATTGATTTTAGTGTTACTTTTGTCATATGAATTTCTTTTTGACCCTTCAATAATAATATAAAAAAAATTAGATTTGTTTTTTATTGCAAATATGTTAAATTCTTAACATATGTTGATAGTCCGTTAGATTTTTAACGGGTCATCGTTATCCTTGTGCACTTTTTTATTAAAACCATAGTACGCAGGTCATAGTGTGAGTTTCTTTAGTACGAGGGCAAATTATCAATCTTTTAATAGTACGCAAGTCAAAGTAACAATAAACTTAATGATAATTTAGGTGGGAGAAATCAAATAATAACAATAAAAACATAAATGTTATGATATATTATTGTGTGGATGTCTTTTGAACCTGAAGTTTACAAGATAATCTTTCGCGAAGCTTACTAGGGAAGCTTTGTAAATATCTTCAGCGAAGCTTACTAGAAAAGCTTTGTAAATATCTTTAGTGAAGCTTATTAGGGAAGCTTTGTAAATATCTTTAGAGAAGCTTACAGAGGAAGCCAATTTCCTCCTATAAATAGTAGGCTCTAGTTTTCATTTCAATAGACTTCAGAAGTTCTTAACTTCTACCTTTCGCTCTTGTACACTTTCTCTATAATAGTCTTGAAATAAAATAATATAATATCTATTGAGATTATGCTCTTGGTTCTTCAGTTTTATAACACGTTATCAGCACGACTTCGTTCTAGTTCCAGATCCTGAGCTATAGTCACCGAAGTAGGTACGGTATCGGTAAGATCTACCTAGTCTATTTTCAAGTTATTTCAAAATTATATCTTATATATGTTTGCAGGATTTTAAAATAATAAGTGAATATAATTCTACGATGTTTAAAATTACAACACAGTTAAAACTATGTGGAGAAAGAATAACTGATAACGATATGCTAGAGAAAACTTTCTCCACATTCCTTCTTTGATTTGCTCCTGCAGTAGCAATATTGAGAAAAAGGTTTTAAAAGACATTCTGAATTGATCTCATGTGGCTGAGCAAAATAATGAGATCTTATTAAAAACCTCGAAGCCCGCCCCACTGGCTCTACTCCGTTCCCTGAAGTGAACGCGAGTATATATGATAATATTGAACGAGGGTGAAAACGTGGTCGTGGACGTGGCCGTGGACGTAATCGCGACCGTGGTCGGGGGAAATTTTATAATCGGTATCATAATGACAATTACCCCAATAATGATCGAAATATTTCTCGCCACCAGAAGTGGAATAGAGAAGGTAAGAATGAAATATCATCGACTAGACAAATTGAGCAACCGATAAAAATTGAGAATTTATGTTATCGGTGCAAAATGAAAGGCCATTGAGCCCGTACCTGTCGTACGCCTAAACATCTTGTTAAGTTGTATCAAACATCAATGCTGAATAAAGGGAAAGATGTTGAAACAAATTTTGTCTATGAAAACGATGACGTAAATCAAGATCCATCTACAAGTATACATCTGGATATATCAGATTTTCTCAATCCAGATGTAAATGATTACATACTTAATGGGGGAGAAACCCAAACTAACTAAAGTATCTGACTCATTATAATTTACTTAAGTGTGTTCTATTATTTCAGTGTGTGTGTTTTCTAACATATTTAACTTTTACTTATAAGTATATTTGTAAATGATGTTAATATTAGTACAATATGTGGTAGTACAAAGATAATTGATGGCTTCAGAAGAGCTAACATAGTACTACTAAGAGGAACAAAAATCAGTATAAAAATGCATTACTTTCATTTATGTCTCAAAGAAATTTACTATGCTTTAAAGATATTCGTGAAAATGGATATCATATTGAGACAAGTAATGAAGGAGAGATCAAATATTTATGCATTACAAAGACTGAATCAGGTAACAAATATGTGGTAGAAAAGTTACCTGTATTTTCCTCTAAAGTATGCTATACAAAAATTAGCATAATTGAAATACAAATGACAGTAAACCAGAAGTTTACTTATATAAATGGTCTTACCAGTAAACCAGAAGTTTACTAATATAAATGGTTTTAACAGTAAACCAGAAGGTTACTAATATAAATGGTTTTACCAGTAAACCAGAAGTTTACTGATATAAATGGTTCTACTATATGGCATGACCGGTTGGGGCATCCCGGTTTTAATATGATGCGAAGAATTATGGAAAATTCACATGGGCATCCATTGAAAAACCAGAAGATTTTTCAATCTAATGAATTCTCATGTGCTGCTTGCTCTCAAGGCAAATTGATAATTAAGCCATCACCAGCAAAAGTTGGAGTTGAATCTTCAAAGTTTTTATAGCGAATTCTAGTTAATATATGTGGACCGATTGATCCACCGTGTGGACCATTTAGATATTTTATGGTAGATGCATCTACTAAATGGTCATACATAAGTTTATTATCAACTCGCAACCTGACGTTTGCGAAAAATTCGATTACGATCACAATTTTCAGATTATGTGATCAAGACAATTAGCGTTGATAATACTGGTGAATTTACATCAGAGACTTTTAATAACTATTGTACATCTATTGGAATAGATGTTGAACATCCAGTTGCTTATGTTCACACACAAAATGGTTTAGCTGAAGCATTTATTAAACGAATTCAGTTAATAGCTAAACCATTGCTTATGAGAGCAAAGCTACCTGTCGTAGCTTGGGGACATGCTGTTTTTACATGCAGCAACACTTATACGCATCATGCCATCGAGTTATCATAAGTTCTCCCCATTAGAATTGGCTTATGGTCAGGAGCCAAATATTTCCCATCTAAGAATTTTTGGGTGCACGTTATATGTTCCAATTGCTCCACCACAACGCACCAAGATGGGACCCCAACGGAGATTGGGGATATATGTTGGGTATGATTCTTCTTCTATTATACGATATCTTTAACCATTAACATGAGATCTATTTGCGGCACATTTTGCCGATTGTCATTTTGATAGAAAAAAAAAATATTCCCAACATTAGGGGGAGAAAGTAATAAGCTGGAAAAAGAAATCAAGTGGAATATATTGCAATATTATCTTTATCCTCATACAAAGCAATGTGAACCAGAAGTTCAAAAGACAATCCACTTGCAAGAGATAGCGTATCAATTGCCAGACGCATTTACTGACCTAAAAAGAGTGACAAAGTCACATGTTCCAGCTGTAAATGCTCATATACGGATTGATGTCCCGATTGGACAATCCGCTAATGAATCTAAACCATGCCTGAAGCGTGGAAGGCCTATCGGTTCAAAGACAAAAATCCTCGAAATAAAAAATGAGCAAATTATGAGAAAAGCCCCGTCGAGGTATATGAATCTCCAGAAGAGATACATGACAAATCTGATCAAATACTTTCAGAAGAAGTTCAGGTACCTGTAATCATTAAGAATGATGAGATCTCGATCAGTTATGTCAGTACAGGAAAAAGATGGAACCGAGAGGAAATAATTTTCGACAATATTTTTGCATATAATATAGCGCTTAATGCTATGGAAAATAACGAGGATCACAAACCTAGGTGTATCGACGAGTATCGATGTTGAAATTATTGGCCAAAGAGGAAAGACGCAATTCAAGCAGAATTCAACTCACTTGAGAAGCGTGAGTTTTCCGGACCTGTAGTCCATACACCTGAATGTGTAAAACTAGTAGAGTACAAGTGCGAAAACAAAATATATAGCACATTTTGTTGCACAAGAATAAAGCACGTCTTGTTTCACAAGAATAAAGCACGTCTTGTTGCACAAGAATAAAGCACGTCTTGTTGCACAAGTTTTTCGCAAAGACTTAGAATTGATTATGGGGAGACATATTCTCCTGTGGTGGATGCAATTACATTTCACTATCTCATTAGTCTGGCAATACATGAAAAGCTTGATATGCGTTTAATGGATGTTGTCACTGCATATTTGTATGGCAGACTTGACAATGATATTTATATAAGAATCCGAGAAGGATTTAAGAGAATCCCAGAAGGATTCAAGATGTATGATGCATGCAATTCAAATTCTCGAGAAGTTTGTTAAATTAAATTACAAAGATCTTTGTATGGTTTAAAACGATCTGGACGGATGTGGTATAACCGTCTCAGTGAATACTAGGCGAACCTATTTGCCCATGTATTTTTCATTAGAAAATCTGTTTCAGGATTTGTTATAACGGCTATTTATGTTAATCTAAATGTTATTGGAAGTCTAGAAGAACTTTCAATAGTTGTTAAGCTGCAAATGTGCCTACGAGGATAGAACTCCCAGAAGGAGTATTATCAGGAAGGCCAGTGATCTCACCTAACGAAATACATACCCCTGCCCAGAAGAGAGGGATGCCAATTGATTCCAAGGATTTGCATCCCCGTAAACGGGCGAGTGCACAAAAGTCGAATCCCGTTAGCGATAATAAAATTGGAATCTCATCCGATCTATCTCATAATATTGTTCCAGATTATGGATTCGTTTGGAAAACGAAGTCGGGGGACGCCTCGACATTGACATCCATTTCTGAGAATAAAGAAATATCAGTTAGTCATGCATGCATATATGAGATATGTAATCGGGATGAAACAATTATCAATGATGTATTTACTTATACAGTAGCAACTGAGTTTATATGTGGTAATGATATTGAACCTCGCTCCGTAAATGAGTGTAAACAAAGAATTGATTGGCCTAAATAAGAGAAAGCAATCCAGTCAAAGTTCGATTCCTTAAAGAAAAGAGAAGTGTTTGGACCAGTAGTTCCTACACCTCTTAGGGTTATAACCGTGAGATATAAATGGGTATTTACGAGAAAAAAGAATGAGAGAAATGAGATTACGAGATATAAAGCTCGCCTTGTGGTACAAGGTTTCTCTCAACGGCTTGGGATTTACTTTGATAAAACATACTCTCATGTTATGGAAGTTATTAGATTCTGATATTTTGTCAGATAATGATCCAGCAGATTAGAAGTCAAGACAATTGCGGCGACTGATTCACGAAGTCACTACCTAAAGCCACTTTTGAGAAGTATATGAAAACAATTGGCTTACGCAGATTGTTGGAGCTTCCACCCTTGTAGTTTTCAGGGGGAGTATCCAGACGATACTCAGATTTCATTGTACTCTTTTTCCTTCGCGCGGGGTTATTTTTCCCATCGGGTTTTGTTACCCGCCAAGGTTTTAACGAGGCAATGAGCGTTGATTGAAAAGATTGTGAGTTGCATTCTTTTCCTTCGAGATTATTTTTCCTAAAGGGTTTTTGCTCGGAAGGTTTTTAATGAGGCAACATGTGCGGCACAATTACCATTCAATAGGAATCTCCAAGGAGGAGTAGGCGACTAAGAGATATTGAGTATTGTTTTATTCAGGGGGAGTATCCAGAAGATACTAAGATTACATTGTACTCTTTTTCTTTCGTGCGGGGTTATTTTTCCCACTGGGTTTTGTTACCCGCCAAGGTTTTAACGAGGCAATGAGTGTTGATTGAAAAGATTTTGCGTTGTACTCTTTTCCTTCGAGATTATTTTTCCCACAGGGTTTTTGCTCAGAAGGTTTTTAATGAGGCAACAAGTGATATCTTAGCAGCGGACATCCAAGGGGGAGTGTTATGATATATTATTGTGTGGATGTCCTTTGAACCTGAAGTTTACAAGATAATCTTTCGCGAAGCTTACTAGGGAAGCTTTGTAAATATCTTCAGCGAAGCTTACTAGAAAAGCTTTGTAAATATCTTTAGTGAAGCTTATTAGGGAAGCTTTGTAAATATCTTTAGAGAAGCTTACAGAGGAAGCCAATTTCCTCCTATAAATAGTAGGCTCTAGTTTTCATTTCAATAGACTTCAGAAGTTCTTAACTTCTACCTTTCTCTCTTGTACACTTTCTCTATAATAGTCTTGAAATAAAATAATATAATATCTATTGAGATTATGCTCTTGGTTCTTCAGTTTTATAACAATAAAGTCTTTTTTGCATACGTCAAATGAGGCACTCGCCTAGGGAGTACGCCTAGTCTGTTTCTTTAAAAAAAAATCCTATGTTTTTTTTTTTTATAGAGTTTATAGGTGGCTGGTCTAATGAAAGGTTGAGACATGTTCAAACGGTTCCGGTTCCGGTTTCCGGTTCTCAAATAGCCGGAACTGTATTCGAACCATCTTAATCTGATTCCCGGTTCTATCCGTCGGTTCCGGTTCCGATTCCATCTCACCATCTAATAAGTATGTAATACACCATCCGTCCCAAAATATTTATAGTTTAAAATGTAATACTCCCGCCATTTCAAAATACTTGTAGTTTAAGGAGTTGAAGTTTGTCCCAAAATATTTGTAGTTTTGCTATTATCTATACATGTTTTTCATTGTTTATCAAATATACCTTTATTTATGATAGTGTTGTCATTGTAAAAGTATTAAATTGTCTTGATACTTGAAATGTTCTAAGAGTAATATAGTCCATTACACATGTATTATTATTTTTTTCTTAATTTGTGTGAAATCCTAGAACTACAAGTATTTTGGGACGGAAGGAGTATATATATTAGCTAGCAGCCAACCTACCATAATGATCAAACATCTTTAAAGTTCTCTGATGATGCAGAGAACCGTTCGGTTCCCGGTTCCGGAACCGCCGGTTCCTCGGTTCTGAATATGTTGGATTCGTATTCGAACCGTTTCAATCCGGTTCCCGGTTCTTATTCTACCCGCCGGTTCCGTCGGTTCCCGGTTCTATTTGGACATGTCTAGGTTGAATGCTGGAATAAGCTTTATTTAGAAACTTAACTCCAATCAATACTCCCTCTGTCCCACTCGAATTAGGATTTTTGGTCAATCTAATTATACTTTGACCAATAATTTGAAGAAAAATAATTATCTTAATAAAAATCTAAAAATAGTTATTGACTTTATTAGTAACCATAATACAACAACAATTCTTAAATTTTTATTAGAATCATTATTTTTCTTTAAATTATTGGTCAAAGTATAATTAGATTGACCAAAAATCCTAATTCGAGCGGGACGGATGGAGTATACACTAGACTATTTGTTGAGGAAAATGGAATGGGTCGAAGTCAACCTTGAGATGATTGTTACATGGAACTTCAACTCTTGGAATAACCAATGAATTGAATGCCCTCGAACTATGTTATCATTAAAGACCGCAACGTTTTGTTCAAGTCCTACAAAGTGACGATGCCACGGACCAACTTGGAACTAGGGCCGAATTTACCTTAATAACACACTAGGTACATATGCAGGTGCACCCAATTTCTTATATTGAAAATCTATTTTCAACTATATACACTCCTGTGTTTCAACTATTCACTTAAATAATTACATTGAATAAAAATTACTATTTTGGGGAATTCAACATTTAGTCTAAAATCCTAGTGAAATTTACCACCAAGGACATAGAATTTCAAATACTACTACCTAGTCCACAATTTATTGGACACTTATGTCCTTACTAAAATATGAATAATTACATGGGTGTCACTCCCCTCCATCATTTCACTTTCTCACCAACCATCATAACCACTTTGGCCAGCCATCCCCAACTTCTTCGGTAACTAACATCGGCGACCATCTCCGGCGACCTGTTTCCGTCGGCCATCTCCGGCGACTATTTTCCGGCAACTATTTGCGACGACTATTGCGAATTCTCCGTCGACCACAAATTCCAGCCGCGACCACTAAATCTGGCAAGAACAACTTAACATTTTTTTAAAAGAACAAAATTCACTGTTTTTCTAAGAACAACTTCGCAGTTTTTTTTACAAGAACAAATTCACTGTTCTTCTAAGAAAAAAATTTACAATTCTTCTACAAAAAACTTCACATTTCTTCCAAAAACAAATTTGCAGTTTCTAAGAACAAATTCATATTTTCAAATAATAATAATAACATTTTTTCTAAGAACAAGTTCACATTTGTTCCAAAAACAGTTAACATTTGTTCCAAGAACAAGTTTTGAGAACTAGTTCATAGTTGGTCTAAGAACAAACTTCACAATTGTTTCAAGAACAACTGAGCTCCAAGAATAACTGAGAATTTCACAGTTTGTTCACAATTATTTCAAGAACACTCAGAAGTTCATAGTTGTTCAAAGAAACAAAAGTCGATCAGGAACTCTGTCAGGTGACCAACAACTGAGAAGTTCACAGTTGTCCAAAAACAACATTTAACTATTTCCAAGAACAAATTGAAGCAAAGTTGTTCTTGACAAGTTCACAATTTGTTAAAATAAAATATATTAAGATCCATAAGTAAAAAAATATCTTGAACAACCATTGTGTTCTCATCTTTAAGACTAACCAAACTAGTTCCATCAACATTTAATCTGAAGCAACTTTGAGAAGTTCAAAACGGTTTCAAGTTCATAGTTTTTTTCAATTTCAAAGTTGTTTTTCACAGTTGTTCAAGAACAAATAAGGGAAATTCACTTTTTTTTTTAGTTAAGCTCTTAATTTCAGCATGAAAATGTTTTCTGTTTTGCTCAATTCACTGTTTTTTTTTAATTAAGTTCACATTTATTTTTAGTAATTTAGGGCCTCTATTATTGCTATTTTATGAGATTTGACATATATTTTAATTTACAGTTATTTTAGTTGTTCACTGTTGTTTATAGGTAAGTTCACAGTTGTTTTACTCATTTATACGTTTATTTATTTATGTTTTATGAGATTATTTGACTACCCCCACCCCACCCCCCATCTCAAGTTAGTGTGAACCAAAAAATTGGGCACAAAAATTAAGGAAAAGTAGGAGAGATATGTTGGGTTTCCAAGTAACATGCGTAGCGGAAAATAGCATTTAAAATTTTATGAAACCCAAAGCCCATAGATCCGTTCATATGATTGAATCAAATACTTCCAATATGAATACTAGAAAAACTAACCCTTGATGACTTTGAATTTGGTTTTTGATCTTGGTGGAGAAATTGAAGCTTTAATCACGAACAAGTAAGAACACGAACTTTGAAGATGATAAGCTTCACCCTCTAACGGTATCCACACCTTGAACGAATATCAAGAACACTTGATCTTGGTTGCTAGACCAAAATTGTGAAACACGTTTTCACAATTAATATGAACTATATGGAATTTTATTTGTGTATTATTTTGTTCTTCAATCTAGGATGTCTTAGAACAAAATAAAACCTCTCTCAAACTCTTTGAGACTTGCACAAAAGCATAAGCATTGATTCTGGCCGAATTTTGCTGTTTATATACAAGTCAGACCTATTCCAAATAAGAAACTTGTGTCTAAACCCGTCCAAAATTCTTTTCCAAATCAAATCAGGAAACCAGTCCTGACATGGTGTGCGGCCGCCCAAAACCACCTGTGCGGCCGCACATCTATCTGGAAGGTTTCTGGTACTTTTTGAGCCAAGCTGTGCGGCCGCCCAAGCCCTTTTGTGCGGTCGCACACCTTCCCCAGATTTTCCTAATTTCCAAATTCCTCCAAAGTCCTTCGACTCAATATTCCGATATAGTCCTTATTTAAGATTCGTTCTATTGTGTGTGACCCTCTAGGTTTACACTAAGTTGGCAATGAGTTCAAACATGAAACCATAAGATATGATTAGGTTCTAGCAAACCGTCATACCTACCCAAATAGTATAACTAGATACAAGTTCGCATTCCTTTAGAATATGTCACAATCCCTTTGTCCACGATGTCATTGAACACAAGTCATGGTCAACAAGTCAACTTGTTTTGTTCAATACTTTCTCGATTCCGAATATGTTGATAATCCAAATGACATTGATCTAATCAATTCATTTGAGTCCGGCCGAACATTTTCATCAACATCATTCCTACGAGAGGCCTAAGCTTGACATCTCTCCGAAGAGGGACAAATCCATTTAGCTTATTACTCTTCCCTACGTGAATCCGATTATGCCAATCATACCCTTTATAACTACCCGGTTAAAGGTAGCGTTTGAATATATCAAACATAATGTTCATCAATTGGAAGACTATAATAACTTCATGTCTAAGGATTCAAATGACATAACTAATATGAGATATATGTACGACATAGACCATGACATAAATCTCATACAGCGGGTCATGTCCAGTACTTTATTCCAAACAAGTACCCATAAATCTAACATGATCATCCCATGATCATTAAGCCTTTATACTAGTGCTTAACAAGTACTAGGGACGGAGATTATTATAAGTAAACATGAACAACAATAATAATCAAAACATCTCTTTATTGATATGAAATAAATGATAACAATTACAACGTTTATTAAACGTGTCTAGGGCACCACTACCAACAATCTCCCACTTGCCTTAGGCCTAATCTCCCATGTATCTAATACCCATGGACCTAACATGACCTTCATGTTTAGCTTGTGGAAGTCCCTTTGTTAGAGGGTCCGCAACATTGTCATCAGTAGGTACTCTGCATATATTTACGTCTCCCCTATCAACGATTTCTCGAATGATATGAAAACGCCTAAGTATGTGTTTGGATTTCTGATGTGCTCTCGGTTCCTTTGCTTGAGAAATAGCACCATTATTATCGCAATAAAGGTCTATTGGATTAGCAATACTAGGAACCACTTCAAGTTCAGTAATGAACTTCTTAATCCAAACAGCTTCCTTTGCAGCATCTGATGCAGCAATATACTCAGCTTTCGTTGTAGAATCAGCGGTTGTACTTTTCTTGCAACTCTTCCAGCTTACAGCTCCACCATTTAACATAAACACAAAACCCGATTGCGATCGACTATCATCTTTGTCGGTTTGGAAGCTTGCATCCGTGTAAGCATTTACCACGAGATCATCTTCCATTCCTCCATAGACCAAAAACGAATCTTTAGTTCTTCTCAAGTACTTAAGAATCGCTTTTACAGCCATCCAGTGATTTTCACCGGGGTCAGATTGGTATCTACTTGTCATGCTTAAAGCATAAGATACATCCGGCCTAGTACAAATCATGGCATACATGATGGACCCAATTGCCGAAGCATATGGAACATCATTCATTTTCTCACGGTCATCTTTTGTCTTAGGACATTGAGTCTTGCTTAGAGAAATTCCATGTAACACTGGTAAGGTTCCTCTTTTAGAATTTTCCATACGGAATCTTCTAATGACCTTGTCAATGTATATACTTTGGCTTAAACCAAGTAGCCTCCTTGATCTATCTCTATAGATCTTAATGCCAAGTATATATGCGGCTTCACCCATATCTTTCATTGCGAAACATTTTCCTAACCAAGTCTTCACGGACTGAAGTGTAGGAATATCGTTTCCAATGAGTAATATGCCATCCACGTATAAAATAAGGAATAGCACTATGCTCCCACTAATCTTCTTGTATACACAAGGTTCATCTTCGTTCTTGATGAAACCAAACTCTTTGACCGATTCATCAAAACGGAGATTCCAACTCCTTGAAGCTTGCTTCAATCCATAGATAGATCTCTGCAATTTGCATACCTTAGAATTCTGTTCAAAACCTTCTGGTTGTGTCATATACACATCCTCTTGTAGTTTTCCATTTAGGAAAGCGGTTTTGACATCCATTTACCATATTTCATAGTCATGATATGCGGCAATAGCAAGCAGAATTCTTATAGACTTGATCATTGCTACGGGTGAAAAGGTTTCATCATAGTCAATACCATAAACTTGCCTATAACCTTTCGCTACAAGCCTAGCTTTGTAAGTATGCACCTTCCCATCCATGTCAGTCTTCTTCTTGAAGACCCATTTGCATCCTATGGTTTTTACACCTTCGGGCGCATCAATCAAGTTCCAAACTTGATTGTCTTGCATGGATTGCAATTCAGATTCCATGGCTCCAAGCCACTTATCCGAATCAGGAGAAGACATCGCCTCTTGGTAGGTTGTCGGTTCATCATTCTCAATGATTTCCACCTCATTACTATCCGTTACGAGAAATCCATATCTCTCGAGCTCGGATCGTGACCTACTAGATCTGCGAGTCGCTTGTGTATTTTGAACAGGTTCCACAACTCCTTGTGGTTCTTGTTCTTGTTCCACTATTGGTTCAACGTCATTTTCTGGGTCTCGAATCTCTTCAAGATTTATTTTACTCCCACTGATTTCTTTGGAGAGAAACTCTTTCTCTAGAAAGACACCAGTTCGGGCAACAAAAACTTTGTTGTCCTCACGGTTGTAAAAGTAATATCCTCTAGTTTCCTTTGGATATCCCACGAAATTACATTTGTCAGATTTGTGTGCAAGTTTGTCAGAGACAAGTCTTTTGACAAAGGCTTCGCAACCCCAAATCTTCATGAAAGATAAACAAGTTTTCTTTCCGCTCTACATCTCATATGGAGTCTTTTGAACCGATTTAGTTGGAACACGATTTAGTGTGAATGCAGCGGTTTCTAGAGCGTAACCCCAAAAGGATATTGGAAAATCAACTTGACTCATCATTGATCGAACCATGTCTAACAAAGTCCGATTTCTCCTCTCGGACACACCATTCCATTGTGGTGTTCCGGGTGGAGTCAATTGTGAAACTATTCCACAATTCTTTAGATGATCATCAAATTCATGACTCAAGTATTCTCCACCTCGATCTGATCGAAGTGCCTTAATACTTTTTCCAAGTTGTTTTTCTACTTCATTTTGAAATATTCTAAATATCTCAAATGCTTCACTTTTATGTTTCATTAGGTAAACATACCCAAATCTACTATAATCATCAGTGAAGGTTATGAAGTATTGAAATCCTCCCCTAGCATTGCTACTTAATGGTCCGCATACATCGAAATGTATCAACCCCAATAAATCGCTTTCCCTTTCACCTAACTTGGTAAAAGGTGTCTTAGTCATTTTTCCAAGAAGACATGACTCACAAGTATCATATGACTCAAAGTCACATGAACCCAAAAGTCCGTCCCCATGGAGTTTTGAGATACGCTTCTCATTAATATGACTAAGACGGCAATGCCACAAATAAGTATGATTTACATCATTAGGTTTTGATTTCTTATTTATATGATAGACATTGTCATTATTTTCATTCTTGACATTCAAGACATAAAGTCCATTAAATGAATTAGCAATATCATAAAGCACATCATTTAAATAAATAGAAAATTTCTTATTCTCAATAAGAAACTTAAAACCTTCATTATCCAAACAAGAAATTGAAATAATATTTCTACTTAAATCCGGAACATAATAACAATTGTTCAAAACAAGAATTAATCCGGAAGGTAAAGTAACTTCATAAGTCCCTACGGCTAATGCAGCAACTCTTGCTCCATTCCCTAGGCGTAGGTCTACTTCACCCTCTTTAAGTAGTCTCCTATTCTTTAGTCTCTGCACATTTAAACAAATGTGAGAACCACATCCGGTATCCAATACCCAAGAATCAGTGGTAGAAAGGAGAATATCTATCATATAGATACCTGAAGTCGACGCTGCCTTGCTGCCCTTCTTCTTCTTTTGCTCTTCCAAGAAAGCCTTGCAATTACGTTTCCAATGACCAATTTCTTGACAATGGAAACAGATTGCATCATTTTGTGAATCGGGTTTTGCCTCAGAAGCCTTGGCAACCTTTGTCTTGCTTATCTTGGGTTTGACAACTTTTGCCTTACCCTTTCCTTTGGCACCAGCCTTCTTCCCATCATGAACCAAGAGCACGGGAGAACCTTTCTCCACAATCTTCATCTCCGCAGTTTTGAGCATCCCATGCAATTCAGAGAGATTCTTATCCATTCTATGCATGTTATAATTCATCACAAACTGATTATAACTTTTAGGCAATGAATTAAGAATGAGATCCGTGGCTAACTCCAATGGGATTGGATAGCCAAGTTTCTCAGGATGCTCTACATAACCTTTCATTTTTAGCATGTGAGGACTCACTTGTTGCCCTTCATTCATCTTGAAAGAAGTGAATGCAACAATGGTCTTGTACCTCTCTTGCCTAGCTTGCTCTTGAAACATGACTCTTAACTCCACGCCTATCTCATAAGCTTCCAAATGTTCCAAACTTTGTTGGAGTTTTGAGCACATGGTAGCAAGCATGAGACAGCTTACATCTCTAGAATCATTACGATGTTTCTTGTAACTGTCTCTTTCTGCCCTAGGGGCAGTAGGTTCTGGTTCAGCAGGAAGAGGTCCATCGAGAATGTACAACTTATCTTCTTGCCTAAGAACAATTCTTAGGCTACGGATCCAATCCATAAAGTTCGTACCATTCTCTTGGAGCTTATCCTTCTCAAGGATCGATCGCAACGAAATTGATTGAGTGTTAGTAGTCATTGTCTACAAATATGCAAAATTTCCAAAATTGAATATGTACCGGTTTCATTAAAGAAATAAATAATGTATTTTTCAAATAAAAATACTCCCACTAAATTATATAACCTTTATATACATCCAATGTATAATATAATTTTAATTGGGCTAAGATCCAACTTTAATTTAACTTTTGAGTCCACGGAGGCGGACCGCTCAAAACTAAATTAATTAGGTAGACAATCATGTCAATCATATCCCATATGATTCTTAGATTCTTTTATGAGATTCTTTGAGAAATCTAACCGTTTTGCCTAGGCCCAAAACTGTTTTGACGCCTAATTAAGTCCAACCATTTTAAACGTATAGGAACCATTCAATTTAATGCACCTTGTGGAGGCAAGCCCACATTGAATTAATGAACCTCATCTTGCTCATACATGAATAAAATTAATGCACCTCGCGGAGGAGAACCCACATCAAAATCACCCATGTATAAACAAGTGTTTTAATCATGCCATGGCAAAAAAAAACTTAAAACTTTCTTTGAAGGTTCATCACATATAGCATACAACACATTTATGAGCACATAATATAAACATGTTACGCATCAAGTTTAGCCACTAAATTAATCTCTATTAATTTAAGCATAATATTTATGTGTCATTAGTTTCTCTATAATTATGAGGATGAGACTCTTTGAACTTTGGTTATCATCTTCCAAATCAAGACAACAAGAAGTGCGGCCGAAACTAAGCCATCAGGCATCCACAATTCCGCACAATTTTAAGAAACCAAGAAAGTAGTCCATGTGGCCGAAACTAAGCAATAGATGGTCTCGATGAACGTAGGCCAATTGCATCCACAATTCCACATGGATCTCCAATCATTGAATCAAGAACTTTATTTCTCAATTTTAGCAATTATGAACTCTTCATAATTCTAACTTCGTTTTATCTTTGAAACTTTGATTGCGATCAAGTTTGGGAAACACAATCTCGATGAACATAGATTAGCCATCCAAACCTTGAACCAATCTTAGAATCACAAGATCAAAACAAATAGGAAAATCAAACCCCAAGATCCACACCAAAACCAACTGCCCAAAACCCGCTCCAGATCAGCAGGTCTGGCTGGTATTATCACTGATTCGGTTGGACCCCATCAAAATTCCAGAATCTGATTCTGATTCTGACCAACTGTGCGGCCGCCCAAGAAAATCTGTGCGGTCGCCCAATATTTTCTGTGCGGTCGCACATTAGCATCAGACAGAATTTTTAAAGTTCGAAAATTTGTCTCAAAATTGTTTTCCCCGATTATTAAAACTTTGATCCAATCAAAAATTAATAATCAAACAATTCAGAATCCAACATAATTTTTAGTGCGATTCAATAATGCGATTAAAGTTGTAAAACAATAAACCACATAAAATCATACAACACATAAACATCATATAGTCCAATATTCATATCATGCTAGGCACATAAACAATTTATATACACACAACATGATTCTAAGTATTGAAATAATCAACATGAACGGGGCTCTGACACCACTGTTGGGTTTCCAAGTAACATGCGCAGCAGAAAATAGCATTTAAAATTTTATGAAACCCAAAGCCCATAGATCCGCTCATATGATTGAATCAAATACTTGCAATATGAATACTAGAAAAACTAACCCTTGATGACTTTGAATTTGGTTTTTGATCTGGGTGGAGAAATTGAAGCTTTAATCACGAACAAGTAAGAACACGAACTTTGAAGATGATAAGCTTCACCCTCTAGCGGTATCCACACCTTGAACGAATATCAAGAACACTTGATCTTGGTTGCTAGACCAAAATTGTGAAACACGTTTTCACAATTAATATGAACTATATGGAATTTTATTTGTGTATTATTTTGTTCTTCAATCTAGGATGTCTTAGAACAAAATAAAACATCTCTCAAACTCTTTGAGACTTGCACAAAAGCATAAGCATTGATTCTGGCCGAATTTTGCTGTTTATATACAAGTTAGACCTATTCCAAATAGAAAACTTGTGTCTAAACCCATCCAAAATTCCTTTCCAAATCAAATCAGGAAACCAGTCCCGACATGGTGTGCGGCCGCCCAAAACCACATGTGCGGCCGCACATCTATCTGGAAGGTTTCTGGTACTTTTTGAGCCAAGCTGTGCGGCCGCCCAAGCCCTTTTGTGCGGTCGCACACCTTCCCCAGATTTCCCTAATTTCCAAATTCCTCCAAAGTCCTTCGACTCAATATTCCGATATAGTCCTTATTTAAGATTTGTTCTATTGTGTGTGACCCTCTAGGATTACACTAAGTTGGCAATGGGTTCAAACATGAAACCATAAGATGTGATTAGGTTCTAGCAAACCGTCATACCTACCCAAATAGTATAACTAGATACAAGTTCACATTCCTTTAGAATATGTCACAATCCCTTTGTCCACGATGTCATTGAACACAAGTCATGGTCAACAAGTCAACTTGTTTTGTTCAATACTTTCTCGATTCTGAATATGTTGATAATCCAAATGACATTGATCTAATCAATTCATTTGAGTCCGGCCGAACATTTTCATCAACATCATTCCTACGAGAGGCCTAAGCTTGACATCTCTTCTAAGAAGGACAAATCCATTTAGCTTATTACTCTTCCCTACGTGAATCCGATTATGCCAATCATACCCTTTATAACTACCCGGTTAAAGGTAGCGTTTGAATATGTCAAACATAATGTTCATCAAATGGAAGACTAT
Organism: Campanula takesimana; assembly: GCA_026119855.1. NCBI lineage: Eukaryota > Viridiplantae > Streptophyta > Magnoliopsida > Asterales > Campanulaceae > Campanula > Campanula takesimana. The sequence continues at coordinate 34,629 of JAOWBW010002025.1, read as the reverse complement.
AATAACTTCATGTCTAAGGATTCAAATGACATAACTAATATGAGATATATGTACGACATAGACCATGACATAAATCTCATACAGCGGGTCATGTCCAGTACCTTGTTCCAAACAAGTACCCATAAATCTAACATGATCATCCCATGATCATTTAGCCTTTATACTAGTGCTTAACAAGTACTAGGGACGGAGATTATTATAAGTAAACATGAACAACAATAATAATCAAAACATCTCTTTATTGATATGAAATAAATGATAACAATTACAACGTTTATTAAACGTGCCTAGGTCACCACTACCAACAAGGTAAATAGTGGAAGAAGCTGTTTGTGAGTATGAAAAATTAAATAGGGGATAGAATGAGTGGGAGGAATAGTAAGTTGATTGGTTTTGTGGGCGTAAAAGTATAGTAGGAGAGAAAATGAGTGTGAGGAACAGTAAAGATATTTTGCTATTTTGGGCAGTTCACACAAACTTGGGACGAACAAAAAAGAAATAAGTTCAGACTAACCTGAGACGGAGAGAGTATTTGTTAACTTTACAGTTGTTTTTAATCTTTTATAGATTGTTTTTTTTACTATTTCGTTAGATTATTTGACATTTTTAAGTTCACAGCTTTTTATAGTTAAGTTCATAGTTGTTTTTAGATTTTTTATGGTTTTTATTTTTGCTATTTTATGAGATTCTTTGACATATTTAATAAGTTTACAGTTGGTTTTAGTTAAGATCACAATTGTTGTGTCTTTTATGGCTTTTATTTTTTGCTATTTTATGAGATTACTTGACTTATTTATCAATTTTTTTGCAGAAAATGCCTACCATGTATTTAATTCATAATCTCTCTGTTCTGTTCAAATAAGTTGCAACATTTTGCCATTTAGGGTATTTCACTTAAGTTGCAATAATCCAAAAATGTACTCCATATGTCCCGTTTTAAGGTTCTTACTTTCCTTTTTGGTCTGTCCCAAATTAAGGTTCTTACTTTACTTTATTATCTAAAATAGAAAGTGGGACCCACTTGTCATTCTCACAATAAAAACTCCCTACCCATTTTCTCTTTCCTACTTTACTTTTCATACTCACAACATCTACTTTTTCTTAATCTCCGTGTAATGTCAATGTAAGAACATTAATTTGGGACGGAGGGAGTAAGTTTTTTATTATTTTTATAATCCTCCACTCATTCTCTCTCTTCCTTCCAACCACTCATTATTCTCCACTCATTCTCTTTCCTTCCACAGTAATTCACTCTCTTCCTCACTACCTTTCATTCTTAATATAATATTAGTATCCTTAATTTCTCAACTTCAAAATGAATGTTTCGACTAATTTGGAACGGAGGGAGTAGTTGTTAGTCCTACTAATTCTTTGTTATTTGTCAAAAAATAACAATATTATACTTATCAAAATAAAAAAAATCTATCTAATTTTACAACACTATAACATTTACACTCTACAACAGAAGACGCCTACGATTTATTGAAAAGTTGACCTATTTTTCTTTTGAAAAATGCTTTTATATAAGAAAACACAAAGCCACTGCCAATAAAAAGTTGACAACACAATTGTGCCATGGAACCATGAATCTCTGTTCACCGAAAAAGGAAAGTAGAAGCTTTGATATGAAATCAAAAGAAAGACTCTTTGTTGCTTTTAACATTAAGCTTTATCAAAAATTTCCTTTTTTAAATCAGTCTTTGTCAACTTCCTCTCAGTAAACGGAGTATGATCAATGTTTCATTCGTCTAAAGATGATATTCTTAAAGTAACGACGAAAGAATTTTACTTAATAGTTTTAAGTTAACTTTATTATTTTAATGAAAATATAAAATTTCGCATTGATAGTTCTAGATAGTGTATCAATAACAACTTTTAAATTTTTATTAGCATAATTAAATTAATTTAAAATTATGTTTCAAAGTTAATTCATGGTAACAACAAAAACAGTGGGAACATCATTTTGAGATGTTATACCTTAGTCTCAAAATGAACCTCTGAATATATTTTCAAATTAATTTTAGTTAAGAGTAAATTTGAAAAATAATTGGAGTTTCATTTTCAGACTGAAGGAAAAAGTACATTTCCAGCACATGTATATTGAACCTGTAAGGACATGGCTTGCAACACAAGTCATTTAGACTTTCATTTATAAAATTATGATTATAATGTTAATTTATAAAGTATAGTTGATAATAAAATGTGTAGAATTCCTGGATATATAATTACCTAATTGTGATGGGCAAAAGGGTAATATAATATCACTAAGCTTCTTGAAATGGTGTAGTCCCTAGGTGAAGTGACACAATGTTTCCTATTTAAAGGCCCTTCCATCAAGCCTAGAAACAACTATTCATTCTTGTTATCTCTCCTAAATTCTCTTCACATTATTGAAGTACTTGAGAGATTAAGAAGTCACTATTACTTAGAAGATCTTCATTCCCTACTTCTTCTTCTTCATCTTATTTCTCCCTACATCATCCATGGATTCAACAGGTATATATTTTATCGCTTCCGCTTCATCTCTTCCTCAATCCTATTCTAAAGTGAGTGTGGCATTCAGGGATTAAAATTGTTCCAACAATTGGTATCAGAGCCCCGCTCATCTTTAGTTTAAGTTTGAGTTCTTTTTTTTTGGAAAGTGTATACTTTCAATTTTGATTCATTTTCCCTGTTGAATCATTAAGTTTTGATGTTGATTAGGGACTCTAATTCGTTCATAGAGCACTGATAATCATCATCTAAAATTCAGAAAAGGTTTGAAAGTTTTGTTCATTAAAACTAAATGGTTCAAGTGTGACTATCCCTTCATAACATGGTTTTATGTTTTCGTGCATACCATGTGGATCTACTCACTTGATTCTATTAATTTTAAGGCAAGATTATCCCTAAATAACATGGTTTTATGTTTTAAGTACATACCATGTGGATCAACTTGCAATTCATGACCTTTTGGGAATAAATTAAACAAATTCAGAAAGTACAGAAAATGGGGTGCTCGGCCGAGTCATTTGTTTTGCTCGGCCGAGCATATGAAAAGGCGCGAACTGCTCGGCCGAGTCTTTGGATTTGCTCGGCCGAGCACATGACCAGGCGCCAAAAATGGCATAAACCGGTCGGACCTTTGGTCGAGTTCGGTCCGGTTCTCTTGAATACCCGGTCGGGTCTTTGGTTATGCCCGGTCGGACCAAGACTTGCGCGGCCGAGCATTTGGTTTTGCACGGTCGAGCATTGTATGTCAAATAAGGCATTTGTTTCTGATTAAGGTGCTCGGCCGAGCACATCATATGACTCGGCCGAGCAGCTCGGTCGAGCGTTTTGTTTAGAGCGGCCGAGCATAATGTGACAAATTGACCAAAACATTCTGATTAAGGTGCTCGGCCGAGCAATTCATAAGACTCGGCCGTGCAGTTACTGTTCACAGGTTTTGGACTTTTTTAAGTTTTGCACTATTTTGTTTTTCCCTTGGAACAAAACCTACATTATTTCAAACCTAAAAAGTTATGATTAATTATATGCTTTGACAATTTTATTCATTGTTTAAATAATATTGTCGTCTAAGTGATTTACGTTATTTAAACCCTTAAATTGTAAAGTGTTGGATGTTTAAGTTAATATGTGAATGACTTGAATTTTCCAAAGAAGATATTGACATTTGACTAAACTTAGGCATTCATGTGGTAACAAATAAAATGAACATTAGGATATTTTCTTAGGTACTTATGTCGGCCCAAAGGAAGATTAAGTATTTATTAAAATATAAGTTCAAATTACTTGTTACCTAAGGCAATCATTTATGAGTCAACTCGCAATCCAAAGACTAGTTTTGATGTCATGTTGATTGTCTTATTGATGGATTTCGTTGATATAATTAATCATTTTTCATTTTGTAGTTTCTTATTCATGTTTTTGTTTTCATTCTTTTTTGTTCTCAAAACCCAACAGATTTACTTATTGCTTCATCCGTGATTACTGCTATGAGTACTTTACCGATGCTTAACGGGACTAATTTTAAAACTTGGAAAAATAAATTGATGATGATCTTAGGCTATGTGGACATAGATCACGCATTAAGGGAACCGTTTCCTCTTCCTCTTTCTGATATAAGCACTCAAGAAGATTGGTTAAATAATGAGAAGTGGGAACGCTCCAACCGCGTGAGCCTAATGATCATGAATATAGTTGTCCCGGAGACCATTTTGGACGGTGTCTCCAAGGACGTTGATGCTAAAACATTCCTTGATATGATTGAGGGATGTTTGGCATCTACCTCTTCTCATGGGACAAAGAGAAAAGGGAAGGACATTGCGGTTGCAAGTAAAAAGAAGCTTAAGGGATCATCTCATGATCATAAAGAGGAATGCTTCTTTTGCAAGGACCTCGCTCACATGAAGTACGACTGCCCTAAGTATCACGCTTGGCGTGCTAAGAAAGGTATGTCATTTGGAATTATTTGTGATAAAGGCTAATTTGGTTTCATTTCCTACATATACATAGTGGTTGAATTATGTTACAACAACTCACATAATGAATGTCTATGTAGGATTGCCTGAATTACCGAAGTCCTGGAGAAGATGAAGGATTCATCTATATGGAAGCCGGGATCCGGTTGAAGTGAAAGGCATCGGGAATTTTGGTTATTGTTAAAGTGCTTAGTGTTATTTGTATAAATAATACATTTGTTGTACCGTCATTTAGACGAAATTTGATATTTATCACACTATTGAACAAAAAAGGTTATTTTGTTCATCTTTTATAAATGTGATTTATATTTTAAATTCCAAGGTTGTTGGTACTAGTACTTTGTCAAGTGTTCTTTATTTACTTGACATTATTCAAACAATAAATGTGTCCCTTAAATAATGAAACCAAAACTAGAAAGCAAAAGTTATCAAGTAAAGTTTATATTTTATCAAAGCATAGGCATTTGGGTCATATTTTCAAGAGGAAAATTGATAAGCTTATGTTAAAGGAAAATCTTAAACAAACTTGATAAATTGGAAAATACTTTTGCATTAAATGCCTTAAAGTAAATTTACAAACATTATAGTATTCTCGAGAGCATCAAGTGTCTCAATGAACTAATGCATTCGGATATTTGTAGGCCATTAATTATTCCTTCATGAAAAAGGTCAACAATAGTTATTATGTTCAAAATGACTAACTCTTAGTTTGAATACATTTATTTGCTTCATAAAATATTGAGTTTGGACGTTGTAAAAGTCTTATAAAGACAAAGTTGGAAATCAACTTTGAAGACTATTAAGAACATTAGGGTCATTCATGATGGTGTATACATCTTTGGAATGATTGTTAAAAGGAACAACGTCTAGGTCCTTTTTACTCGCTATTTTGAAAGAGTGTGGGATTATCTCTCTCTACATTGAGCCGGGTACGCCTAGCATGAATATTGTAATAGAGACATATTGAAATCCTTAAGGATATGGTAATAAGTATGTTTTATACTTCTCTTACCTCACTCATTATGGGCGATACGTTAAAGCCGCAACCTTTATTCTCATTAAAGCTCCCTCTAAGGCTACTAATATAAACCCTTAATGATTTAAGGACGCGTATCTTATTCGTCCTCAAATCATATTCATTTATGGGGTTGTCTAGCATAAAGATAGACTTTATAAGTCTACTAAGGGCAAGTTAGACGTAAGATTATTAGTAGTTATTCATGGGGTAAGCCGAGAGAACTAGGGGATATATAAATTTTACAACCCGAAAGTTAGAACGTTTTGAAAAACGAGAAATGCCAGGTTCTTTTAAGGATGTTGAATTTAGTGGGAGAATTTGGAGTAATATTTTGAATTTGAAAAGGAAGAGGAATTCATTTGTATGGAATCCATTTATATACCACTTCCCATAGTTCCAATTGGATATCAAGTTTTGAACTTGACATTCAAGAAGAACATACAATTCAAAATAAATATGATTTCCCTATAAATATTGAACAACATGGAAATGTTGATCATAAGAAGGAAATTCAACAACCTCAAAGTAAGATAGAACCGGTGCCCTTTGGAAGATCCAATAGAGTAAGAAGAAAGTGCAAATCCGGAAAATTATGAAGTGTATATTGCCGAGAATAAATGACACTTAGGTTTAGTGGGAGATGAGTCTCTCATTTTCCATGAAACCATTAATAGTTCTAATTCTCATATAGTAAATTAATGTCATAAATGAAGGGTTAAAATCTATAAGGATAACAACGTTTGAGATCTTGTCCCATTACCTAAAGATGTGAAACCTATTAGGATTAAATTAATCTTTATGACCAAAAGGATTCACAAGGTAATATGGAAAGATACAAAGCCCATCTAATTGTTAAAGATTTGACTCAAAAGGAAGACATTAATTATAAAGAAAGCACTTTTCCGGTATCTTCTAAAAACACTTTTAGATCATTATGGCACATATAGCATATTATGATCTTGAAGTTTATCAAATGGATATAAAGACAACTTTCCTTAATTGAGACATTGAGGAATATATGGTTGATTTGGATCAAACTAAGCAATTAGTTTGTGAATTTAAAGAAATCCATTTGTGGATTCAAGCAAGTTTCTTATCAATGGTACTTAATCAAGTTATTTTTATTTGGTTTTGAAAAGAATCTTTATTAAGATTGTGTATACCATAAGTTCAGTGGGAGTAAATTTATAATTTTGGTCTTATATATGGATGATGATTTTGCTTGCTAGTAATGATATGAACCTTATTAAGGAAACTAAGAATTTTCTTATTTGAAATGAAAGATCTTGGTAAGGCATCTTTGTATTAAAAATCCAAATTCACCGTGATCACTCACGAGATGTTTTAGGATTATCACAAAATGCCATATGGAAAGGTATTACAAAAGGTTTAGCATGCAAAAATGTAAACCACATGACACCCCTAATTTTAAAGGAGACATTCTTAGTCTCAAACAGTATCCTAAAAGTAAATTTTGAATCCAAGTATATGGAAAATTCCCTCTTTACATCAGCAGTAAGAAGCTTAATGTATATGTACATCTTACATTTAATGTTGGGATGCAAGGTCAATACCAAAGCAATCCGGAAAGAACATTAAGTAGCAGCCAAAAGAATGATAGAAGTATTTACAAAACACTAAAGAACTACATGCCTATGTTTTGAAGTCGGATCATCTTGAGATCATTAGGTATTCCGACATTATTTAAATATATGACTGCATATGTTTTAATGGACTGTAATTTGTCAAAACAAGTGTCGAAAGACCAATTAAGAAATGACTATCAGGTAGCAGTTCTGTACTCTAACAAGAGTTTATGGATTTAGACATTAATTATCTTGTTATAAAGAAAAGAGTACAACATGAACGAAAGGGATACAACTTATAGAAACAAACTCTATTTAGAGGATCCATTTATGAAAGAGTTATCATCTTCAGTGTTTCACGAGCATGTTGCTCATATGGGTGTAACAACTTTTGATAACATTTAGTATAGTGGGAGTTTGTGTTGTTCTTTCATTAATTGTTCTATTATTTAAAGTTTTGATCTTATTTGGTTAAGTTGGACTAGTTGGAAGAATATGTATATATTCATTATGATTCCATGCTACACATCTATACTTTTGATCTATGTCATTTAGTTAGATTTGTATACGTGATTATTGTGGGTTTAGTTGCGAATCAATTACAACGACTGCCCCTTTAGTCCTATACTTGTATGGCTAATGGACGAGATTGTTATAAATGACAATAAAGTGCGCACATTAGGGTTGTCATTTGTGTTATATTCACGATTTAAAGGAAGGACTTTGTTTTGCAACCCAAGTGGGAGATTGTAAGGACATGACTTGCAACACAAGTCATTTAGACTTCCATTTATAAAATTATGATTATAATGTTAATTTATAAAGTATAGTTGATAATAAAATGTGTAGAATTCCTGGATATATAATTACCTAATTGTGATGGGCAAAAGGGTAATATAATATTACTAAGCTTCTTGAAAGGGTGTAGTCCATAGGTGAAGTGACACAATGTTTCCTATTTAAAGGCCCTTTCATCAAGCCTAGAAACAACTATTCATTCTTGTTATCTCTCATAAATTCTCTTCACATTATTGAAGTACTTGAGAGATTAAGAAGTCACTATTACTTAGAAGATCTTCATTCCCTACTTCTTCTTCTTCATCTTATTTCTCCCTACATCATCCATGGATTCAACAGGTATATATTTTATCGTTTCCGCTTCATCTCTTCCTCAATCCTATTCTAAAGTGAGTGTGGCATTCAGGGATTAAAATTGTTCCAACAGAACCTGAATACTCCCTCCGTCCCATTTCAAATTGCAAATACTAGGTTGGCACGGGGATTAAGGGAAAAAGCGAAAAAGGTGATGTGTTGTGAGTGTTGATAGTTGAGTGGGAGAGAGAAAGTGAGGTAGAGAATAGTTAGTGGATTAGTGGATGTGAGTGTGCAAGTGGGTTAAAACTTGCCATTTTTGGATTTTGCAATTTTAGTTGGGACAACCTTTTTGGCAACTTTTGCAATTTGAAATGGGACGGAGGGAGTATATGTCCAGTATCCGTACATAATTTAATCCCAAAACGGATACCGTACCACAAACAATCGGTTTCTAGGGTTTACATACCATTAAATATCGGTTGGTGTTTTCGGCTTTCGGTTTTGGTAGGGCATCGGTTCCGTACTACTCGGTGTCCACATTTTAGATGGGTTGTTGGGCTCAACATATTACCCACTCTTGGATCTTGGGATTAACTGTAGGCCCTTAAATGTGTGAGGCCCTAAACAGAGAAATTAAGTTATTGCCCTCCACTCACTCACCGTAGACATTAGGGGTGTCAGTAGTTCGGGCCAGACCGCGGTTCGAGACCGAACCAAACCAGACCATCCGGTCTGGTTCGGTTTTTGAGCAATCATGGTTCGGTTCAGTCTATAAAATTCCCAAACCAGGTGGTTTGGTTCGGTCTGTGGTCTGGCCACTATAGACCAAACCGAACCGAACCAAACCGAACCGATTCAGACCGAACCGTCAGATCGAACTGCCAAACCGAACCCCAGACCGAACCACCGAACCGCCGAATACTGACCGTAGGATTATAAGTGAATTAATTATCCATCGTTAGATTTCAGAAAACCTAGCATCAGTATCCCACTCACTATCCCTAATGATCACTTTCATTTCACGCCGCAGACACAAATCGCTCTTCCTCTTCGTCTCTCATCTCTCTCCCTTTTCTCTCTCCAAATCGATCGCACTCAACTCATGGTTCCTCTTTTTCTTCGTGGTCAACGCACTCTAGCTCCGACCTATTTTCCGATTCACCGTTTTTCCGATTGATTTGATTTTGGTTCGATTTTCCATAGTCAAACCCTAGCCCCTCAAATATGGATGATGATAATGTTAATCGAAGTCAAAGTCATGTAAAAATCCTTGCTTGTTATCATAAATCTGATTCATATGACCATGTAAAAATTGCTTGATTTTGGAACATATATGCGCTACTCAGTATCTTATTATGGGTCTGTTGAACATGAACATGTAGAAATTGTTTGATTTTGGTTCGATTTTCTTCGTGGATGATTGATTTATTTTTTTGGGATTCGATTTTCCATTTTTTTTTTTGGTTCGATTGATTTGATTTTGGTTCGATTTACTTGATTTTGCGGAAATTTATTATAGTCAGAATATGTATATAAATTTTACATAGTGTTTAATGCAACTCTTATTCTCTTATGTGTTTATAGGTCTAAATGTCAAAGAAGCGAAAGGCTTCTACTGAAGTTGCTTCATCTGCTGTATCCGGCGATGTTAAGGGTAAAGCTTATACCTCTGAAGTCTGGGATCATTTTGATAAATTCATGGAAGGTAAAAAGCTTTTGCATTCCCTTTGTAAGTATTGCAAAAAAAAATATAGTGCTGGATTGTTGTTTGGCACTTTACTACCTTTTTTGGATGATGTACAAGTCAGTATTTTGAAAATCACATAAGTCTGGTCTGTGGTCTGGTCAGTGGTCTGGTCTGTGGTCTGGACCGTAAATTCAGACCGCAGTTCAGACCGAACCGAACCAGACTATAGTGGTTCGGTTTGGTTCGGTTTAAAAGTTTTTATGGTTCGGTTCGGTCTGAGATTTGACCAGACCGATACCTAGCAGTTCGGCCTCTAATTTGTCCCAGACCGAACCAAACCGAACCATTTACACCCCTAGTAGACATGCCCAAACGGTTCCGGTTCCCGGTTCCCCGATAGCCAGAACCGTATTCGAACCGTCCTAATCCTGTTTCCGGTTCCCGGTTCTATTCGTCGGTTTCGGTTCCGGTTCCACCGGTTCCTTCCCCAGCTAACCTTTTTTTCGCCGTTTAGTCTAAATCCATTAGAAAACTAACTGGTCCGAGTTAAAACAGTTGAAAACTAACTTATTTGAATTTTTTTTTAGCCAAATTGGTTTGAAAAATTAACAAATTAAGTTAGTTTCTTAAAAAATTTGATTAGTTTATTATTAAGCATGAAAACAAAATCTTAGAATATTTTTAGGGAAAAAAAAGGGACGGCACCCTTATAATTTTATTAATATAATTAAAAAAATTACAATGATGAGGACAATCAAGTCTTTCTCTTTTATAATTCAATTGTAGACGGATGGAAAATATGGAGGATGGAAGTTGGAGAATGGATGAAAATCTGAAAATATGAATGATATAAGCAAGAGAATCGAAGAATGTGAGGAAATTCGTTAGAGAGAGTTAAGTAAGATAGAGTTAGAGAGTTTGTGTGAAAAATAATGGAAGGAGGGGAATGCTATTTATTGTTGAGAAACAATGTAGAAATCAGGTAAGTATTCTTATTTTTATTTTGGAAGCCGAAAATCCTTAAAAAAGGAGGTCATACTGGTCAAAACTGACCAAACAATAATGTTTAGCCGTTAGTAACGGCTATATCTAACGGGTGTATCTCCAAACTCTTAGCCCAAGTTCCGACGGTCATGCCCAGGCGCCAAAGTCGGCCAAAACGGTCACTGAAAAATTTTAATTAGTCGTTGTGTTTGGACTGGAACCGTTCGGTACCCGGTTCTCGGTTTCGGTTTCCGGTTCCGGAACCAGCGGTTCCTTGGTTCTGAAGTCGCTGGATTCGTATTTGAACCGTCTCAATCCGGTTCCCGGTTCCATTCAGTTCCCGGTTCTCGGTTCCGGCTCTAACCGTCGGATCCCGGTTATTTTTGGGCATGTCTAACTCACCGTATCAATTTTAAAGATTGTACCCAAAAAAAAAAAAAAAACTTTAAAGTTGGTTTACTTAGTAAATGATTTGGTTTGGTTTGGTCCAGCCAATTTAGAGACGAAAATTTTAGTGGACTATACATTGTACAAATATAATAAATATAGTATTTGGTCATGCACTACAGGCTAATTGTATAAGTCATATTGTTATAAATTTATTTAGGCCTAATTAGAGTGATCTAATGAATTTACGTAGCCTTAAGTCATCTTTCATGAGTATGGGGTTTATTTTGTAAATGTGTAGTAACCATATTGTATTTTAAAAAAAATGAGGGGTATATTTGTAAATACTATTAATGTATGCATCCTTTCATCTTACTGGATGTAACTCTTCCTAACAGATGCGTTAAATCTATATATAGTGGTCGGGTCCCCGGTTGAACATATCACTTTTCAACTCGTATATATATCCCTTCAATAGAGAGATACATAACAGAGAATATGGATTAAGAAGATCGATTTCGGGCTTATTCAAGTCTTCCGCTCAATTCATCCTTGAATTGTTTAAACCATCAAGTTTTCCGTTAACTAATTAAGATACACTTCCGCTTCAGTTTAGTATACTCATTGAATTAAATTGGATAGGAATAAGGAGGAGAAAATACATTTTTCATCCCTCAACTAACTTAAGTTTTACTTTTCAGTCATTGAACCGATTTTTTTACTTAAGAGTCATTGACTTTTTATTTTCATTGATTATGTCATTCTACCACCAATTGAACATCCATTTCTCCGTTAAAAATGCGGATGTGGCATGATGACTTGGCTGTTTTGCTTATGTGGCACTAAAGAAGGTCAGAATATGCTGATGTGCAACTATAAGAGGTTTAAATTGTAAATATATCAAATTGTACAATAAAAGAAATATTTTGATTAACTTTCTTAATTCAAAGAAAGTGTATGTTTTTATTTTTATATTTAAAAATGTATTTATAATTCTATCATAAAAATGTATTTATAATAACAATTTTATAATATTTTTTCTTAATATTTAAAAATATTATTATTATTCTCAAAATATGTGTATTTCTGTTTTTTTTTTCACATTCTTATTAGTATCTATTTCTTACTTATTAATGTATGATTTTATGTTTGAGATGAGTATTTATTTTTAAATTTATTATTTCATTTTATTTAAAATAATTTTGTTAAATATCATCACCGACAACAGCTTCCCGCCACCACCACCATCTTTACAACAAACACCGCCACCACACCTTGCCGCACCACCACCATTTTAACATCATCACCAACGAAAATCACAACCTCTAACCCCACAATTACAAACACCAATACCAAAGATACAACCACCAACAATCAAAATGAAATAAACTACCAACTTACCAAGAGCAACAATATATGAGTGAATAATTGCATAAACCATACATTTCCCTCAAACCAATCGGCTGCTACAGTGCATATGGAGTCAGAAATAATAGATCTGGTTCTGGATCTAGAGTCGGCGGCGTTGCCGATGATGACGGAGGTAGGGTAGGAATGCGTAGGGTGATGACGGAGGCAAAGGTGAGAACAGAAATGACAGAGGCGGGGGTGAGGAGGGAGATGACGGAGGTGTGGTCGTGGGTGGAGACGTCGCCATGGTAGAAGGTGGGCACTGAGAAATAGAAGAAGTGTGTTGGGTATGCCCACTTTATCTTAGTTTTTAATATATAGATTTGATTGATCCATCACCTAAGTTTTATTTTATGGACTTTAGACTCATATGTAAAATGTATTTATACTTCATTTTTTAGATAGTCCATTTGAATAGAATAGGCTTAGAGATAGGGCTATTATATCAAAAATTGATAAAATCAAGAAAGTATTGAAGATATGCGCCTCTATGCCTAAGTGCGCGCGCATGACTATGCGCCTAGCATGAGCTATGCGCTTCATGTTGAAATCTCAATACTTGGAAGATTTTCTGAAGATATGAGTTGTTAGACATTCCAGAACTCACACATATGCACCAGTTAGTACCCGGTCTGATAAAATGAGTTGTTAGACATTCCAGAACTCACAAGGACCTCACAAGTATTTACAAGTTGCGCAGGACTTATCCAGAATTTCCTGAAAAGACCAGATAAGAAGATATTCACGACTGATCGGATTATTCTCGAAGATATGCACAATCTAGGGTTTCCCCGGAGTCCAAATCTGATCAGAACCTTGGTAACCACGCCAACCTCGAAGGTTGGCCGGGCGGCCACTCTTTCCTCGGGCGGTCAGTCATTCAGGCCCAAATCCCTATAAATAGGTGACCTCAGTTCATAATTTCGACACACACAATTCTCTCCTCCGAGTTCCAAAGTCGAAACTAACGATATAACTCTCTCTCCAAGCCTTTCCAGCAATCCCGAAGGTCCGGCGAATCCACGTACAAGATTCGGCTTCGTTCTTGTCAAGATTGGTAAGGTTTTACTATGTTTTACTAGCGTAGATCTGATTTATGCATGTTTTCATCATGTTTATGCATCCATATTGTTAGGATTCATTGTTAGTACACCCACCTGATTTGATTGACCCATTCCACGTGTCTTTTTATGGACTATAGGTGTACATGTAATGAAGTTATACTTCAATTTTTAGACAAGTCCATTTCTAGATGTTTAGTAGTTAGGCTGAGTTATGTTCGGTTTATCCTTAGCAGTTTAGTGTCCCTCAAGCCGCCATCTTCAAACCGCCAGCATGGTGCCTTAAGTCCTTCATCAAACCGCAGTTTGTGTCTTTGATGAAACCGCACTTCAAGTTCATTCATGAAACCGCACATGCATCTGGTGGAACCGCCGACCAAGATATTGAAGAAGTTATTGCTGTCATTTACTCCTTGAAGACAAACATTCGCTTTTCAACTGTAAATGAATGACTGGTGACTTGTCCTTAAACTTCAAGTCATGTTTCAGTTATTCTTGGAATGTCGGTTTGTCTCGCTTTTTGAAAAGTTACCGTTGTACTTTTTCAACAACTAAAAGGACAATGTCAGGTAGTGATCCAACAACTTCCTGCCACAAAGCAAAAGCAAAGGACGACAGTGACAGGTCAACCAATGGGATTGTGACAACGCATAAAACCGCCATACAATGACTCACCTCTTTGTCCAACGGTCACTAATGCCTTCACTATAAATAGCCTTCATTTCTCAATAATGAAGGTTGCTGAGCTTCAAAGAGAATATCCCAAGTATTCAAGTTTGCTTTGAAGATTGAAAACCCAGATATTCATATCTTCATCATCTCCTTAGCAAACCCAGAGTTCTTCATCAAAGCTTCAAGCCTTCAAATCATCACAACTCAGCCTTGCACAGAAAGTAATCACTTGCTCGCCATCACTTAGATATTTTGAGCTCTTGATTTCTTTCCACACCACACACCCGGAGTATATTTTCTTATAGATTATATACCTCGAAAACACAGGTTGTTATAATAGCATTGTTAGGTTAGATTGTTTATTTAGAGTTTAGATTCGTTTGTAATCTTGTAAAAACTCCTCTAAATCAATACAAGTCTAGTAGCTATTAGAAAATCCTAGGCTAACCACCTAGGTAGAGGACGTAGTTCTTTCAAGAACGAACCTCTTCAAATTGTGTGTCTTTGATCTTTAATCTCTGTCTTGTCATTTACATTTCTGTTTATGAGCTTTATTTACTTTTATGTGAAATGACTTGATAAATGATTTGCATACTTTTGTGATACTTCAGTTGTGCCTTGTTAGCTGCATCATTCCATTTTCAACCACTTAAACTGCCCTACTCTTTATAATTCAGTTTGGCCAAAACCGCAAAACTCCGCTGTGCATTTTATCTGAGCGGTTCTAGTGCTTTAAACCGCAATAGACCAAACTGATAAGCACTTGGTTGATTTTCAAGGGTATTTCGAAAAAGATTTTAAACTGCTATTCACCCCCCTCTAGCGGTTCTATACCCTTGTTTCCCTCTGGGACCAACAAGTGGTATCAGAGTTTATCCACCAAAAATTATTTTACAAGCTTAACCGCTTGGGTGCTGATCCAATGGTAAACATAAACTCCCATATGATGCAGACATCCAACTCTAATCACCTACCTATTCTTAATGAAGATAGTTTCATCTTCTGGAAAGATAGGATGAAGAAGCACATGATATCTGAGGATCGCAGATTATGGACTGCAATTGTTAATGGAACCTATGTCCCGATGAAGGCTAACCCTGATGCAGGTACTGCTGGACAAACCGCGGAAATCAAGAAGCCGGAAGCTGAATGGACCGAAACTGATCAACGGAATGTGGACTTTGATGGTAGAGCTATGTCCATGCTTGTATCAGCTATTGATCTAAGAACTCACTCAAAGGTTCTAGATTGCAATACCGCAAAGGAAACATGGGATGGCATCATTGACTTTCTGGAAGGAGATGCCGACACCAAGAAGAACCGCCTCTACCAACAGAGAAGGCTCTTTGATTACTTTGTCAAAGACCCAAAGGAATCTCTTCGCCAATGCTATGAGCGGTTCGTGGAAATTGTCAATGTATGTTTCTCTCTAGGGCACAAGTATTCCAATACTGACCTGAACATGAGATTCATGCAATCTCTTGGTAGCAAATGGCTGATCAAAACTACCAACATTGAAGACAACAAAGATCTGGAAGCTCTTGATCTTCGTCGTCTTTATGCCATGCTAAGGGTATTTGAATTCAAGCTTGAGGAAGCTCATGAAACCGAAAACAGATTCAAGTCTCTTTCTCTTGCCGCTTTCAACAATGCCACATCTCCAGTTTACAATCCAGATCACCATCAAACCGCATCTAATACTCATTTACAAATCGCTTCTTTTGATCCAAATATTCCAAGATATATTTCTCAAACCGCACCTCCAGAGTATTACCAACCGCCTCATCAACCTTACCATCAACATCATCAACCCTATTCTCAACCTCAGCAATCTCATCAATCCTACACTCCATCTTAAAATTCTCAAAGTGTAGCATCCAGTTCTACTCAAGTTGACTTTGATGACATGGATGATGACGAGTTTGCTTTCTATGTGAAAAACTACACCAAGTTCAGAAAGAACAGAGCTCAATCTCAGTCAGGCGGCCCTGCAAAGTTTGTCCCTCCAACCAGATTCAACAAAGCAGCTGATGCTAAGAAAAGGGATGATCTTGTTTGTTACAACTGCAGACAACCAGGTCATTTTGCCTCCAGTTGTCCCAAACCGCGCTATGAAGCCGCTCCTGCCAAGAAACCGTTCAACAAGAAGTTTTTTAAGAGAAGAAGAATGGTTGCTGAACAAGGAGAACAACCATTAACATGGATGGGTTCTGATACAGATGATAGTGATGAAGATGAAGGAGTTGTAAATCTTTGCCTAATGGGATTTGAAGAAAAAGTTGAAATTGACGAAAGCCTTCCGCTGCCACTCCATCAAATGAAGTCAGTTTCACCAAGAACTCCTGAAGCTAAACAAGGCAAAACTCCTACTTCACCAAACTACTCTCCTGAGGATCAAACAGAAAACAAAGCCATGATGACCAGGTACTTGAACGTGCTAATGTTATTTGTCAACAACACACTGTGCTTAAAAAGGCATATAAATTAATGGCTGCGGAACTTGAATATTCCCAAAAAGAGTGCAAGTCCCATAAGGAAGAGATTGAAAAACTCAAGCTCCAAATTGTTGGGATAGCCTCTATTGTGGAAGAAAACCGCTACCTTAAGGACAGAACCGAGGTACTTCTCACCCGAATCCATGATCTTACTGCACAAAGGGATAAACTTCAAAAAGTGACCGATGTGTGGACTAAGTCTAGTGTCACCATGGAACAAATCGTTAATTCACAAATTCTCTCTAAAGAGAAAAGTGGATTAGGATTTAAAACTGATGATGGGTGTAAGTGTCCTTGTCTCTGTGCTGAAGGTGGTGTGAAACCAACTGAACAAACCAAAGAAATTCCTAAGGTGAATCATGCTAGTAAAAAGGGCTCAACACAAGAAATTAAAAAGCAAAATTATTTCTATGAGTATCCTAAAAACCAGACTGGGAGAGATCCAAAGTGGTAAGAGAAATCCACAGCGGCTGAGGCAACCAAAGAAGTATTGAGTGATGAAACCGCTCCTAGTCGGTTTAAGGAATATCCTATTATATTTCCTAAAGCCGCACCTAAGAGGAAGGTTGAACTCAAGAAGGTTAACTTTGTTAAAGCCAAAACCGCTGACCCAGTAAAACATTAGAAACCGAAAGTCAGTAAAAGGTTTGTAAAACCGCAACCACAACCTGGCTTAATTCATTGTTCTATATGTGCCGATTTTGGTCATAGTGCTGGTCATTGTCTTTTAAGATTCACAACCAATTCCAAGGGACGTAAAAATCCTAAGGTCAAACAGGTGTGGGTCCCAAAAAGCTGCTAACCCTAGGACCCAAGGAATAAGGGGGACCAAAACCTTTCATGTTTATTTTTTAGATTTCATGTTTTTTGGCTGGAACCGCTAAGAAGAAGAAGGATCTCTGGTATTTGGATAGTGGATGCTCACGACACATGACTGGAGATTCCGAACTACTCTGCAGTTTCATCCAAATGAAAGGTCCCCCAGTAGTGTTTGGCAACAACAAGAAAGGAGAAACAGTAGGATATGGAGCAATCAAACGAGGAAAGGTGACTATTGAAAATGTGTCACTAGTAGAAGGACTCAAGCACAACCTTCTCTCCATATCTTAGTTTTGTGACAAAGGAATGAACTGCATCTTCACCTCAACTAGCTGTTATATCAAAGATGCTTCCTCTGGAGTCACTCTACTGACTGGCAACAGAACAGGTGATGTTTATATGATAGATTTAAGCAATATTGTTTCTATTTCTGACCTCTGTTTTGTAGCCAAAAATATAAGTGAAAGCAGCTGGTTATGGCATAAGCGGCTCAGCCACTTGAACTTCAAGTATCTAGCAAAACTGCACAGGGATGGTCTAGTAAAAGGACTACCCAAAGTGGCTGACCATCATGATGAAAAGTGTAAAGCATGCCAGCTTGGAAAGCAGCCCAAACAGTCATTTCCTAGTAAAACCGCACCTTCAACGAACCGCTGTTTGCAACTGCTGCACATGGATTTATTTGGACCTGTCCCAACCGCCAGTATAGGAGGAAACCGCTATACACTTGTGGTGGTTGATGATTATTCAAGATATACATGGGTGGAAATGATGGCCTCTAAAGATGATACTTATGGCATCGTAACCGCTCTCTTTAGACAGCTCCAAACTCAGAAATTGGATGACATTGTTGCCGTGCGTTCAGATAATGGAACCGAATTTACAAACAATGGTATTGCCCAATATTGTGATGATCATGGAATTGATCATAATTTCTCTGCCGCTGGAGTTCCACAACAGAATGGAGTAGTGGAAAGAAAGAACAGGACTTTGATTGAAGCCGGGAAGACTATGATTGCAGAAGCCAAGCTTCCCAAGTACTTCTGGGCCGAAGCTGTCAATACCGCATGTTTCACCCAGAACCGCTCCCTCATCATCAAAGTTCACAACAAAACTCCTTATTAATTGTGGAGAGGCAGATCACCCAACATTGCCTTCTTTAAGATATTTGGATGCAAGTGCTACATCTTGTACAATGGCAAAGAGCATCGAGGTAAATTTGATGCTAAGGACGATGAAGATATTTTTGTTGGTTATTCTAAACACTCCAAAGCTTTTCGTTGTTTCAATAAGACTTCTTTAAAAATTGTAGAGTCAGTCCATGTTACATTTGATGAACATGCTCTCCTTGAGCCACATATGGCTCCAAATGTTGCTAATGATTTTAGTGATTTTGAGACAGGCACTAGACATAGAGCAACTGACAACCATCCTACTGAAACCGCTACATCCAATTCTTCAGCCGCACCTACTCAAACCGCTGATGGTGTAACTGTTGAACCGCTGTCCTCTGATCCCATTCAAACTGTTGAACCAGTTCCAAATCTAACCTTCAATGAAGATTTCAATGATTATCAAGATGATCCTCCTCTGGAAAATCTTCAAGAAATAGTGGTTCAAGACACCTCCCTCCTGAAATTAATGAGCATAGAGACCATCCAACTGCCAACGTTATTGGTTCTATCAGTACTGGTGTCCAAACCAGAGGGAGTTTGACTCACAGAGATGATCACAGTTTGTTCTCAACTGCTCTGTTATCTCAGATGGAACCGAAGAAGGTAGATGAAGCTCTAAGTGATCTAAGTTGGGTAATTGCAATGCAAGAAGAGCTTAATCAGTTTGAAAGATGCAAAGTTTGGACTCTAGTTCCAAGGCCCAGAGATCACACTGTAATTGGAACAAAATGGGTATATAGAAACAAGATGGATGAAAGTGGTGCTATAACTAGAAACAAAGCTAGGTTGGTTGCTCAAGTTTATAGGCAAGAAGAAGGGATTGACTATGATGAAACCTTTGCCCCTGTAGCCAGACTCGAAGCCATAAGATTGTTCCTGGCCCATGCCTCCTTCAAGAAATTCAAGTTATATCAAATGGATGTGAAGAGTGCATTTCTGAATGGTGAACTACAAGAAGAAGTTTATGTAGCCCAACCGCTAGGATTTGAAGACAACAAACTTCCAAATCATGTCTTCAAACTCAAGAAAGCATTGTATGGACTCAAACAAGCTCCAAGAGCATGGTATGGCACTCTATCTAAATTTCTTATTGAACAAGGCTTCTCTCGAGGTAAAATTGATACAACTCTATTTATAGCTAAACACAAAAGTCATTCATTATTAGTTCAAATATATGCTGATGATATTATTTTCGGTTCTACTAATGAAACTATGTGTGTTAAGTTTGAGAAGCTAATGAAAAGTAAATTTGAAATGAGTATGATGGGAGAGTTGACATTCTTTCTTGGACTCCAAGTCAAGCAATGCCATAATGGGATCTTTATCAACCAAGCCAAATACACTAAAGATTTGATAAAGAAGTTCGGGCTTAAAACCGCTAAACCAGTTGATACCCCAATGCCCAAGGCCTGCAGTTTGGATCGAGATGAACATGGTAAGAATGTTGATCAAACTCTCTACCGAGGTATGATTGGCTCTCTACTTTACTTAACAGCTAGTAGGCCAGATATCATGTTCAGTGTTTGTGTTTGTGCTAGATTTCAAGCTGATCCTAGAGAATCTCATCTTATTGCTGTTAAACGTATTATTAGATATTTATGTGGATCTGTTAACCTTGGACTTTGGTACTCCAAAGAATCTTCATTTGATCTATTAGGTTATTCAGATGCTGACTTTGCATCATATAAGATAAGCAGAAAGAGCACAAGTGGTACTTGTCAGTTCCTTGGAACGCGGCTTGTGTCATGGTCCAGCAAGAAACAAGCGTCGGTTTCAGTCTCAACCGAAGCTGAATATATAGCGGCTGAAAGCTGTTGCTCTCAAATTCTCTGGATGAAACAACAGTTGGAGGACTACGGGATATTTGAACAAAACTGCCCTATCTACTGTGATAGCACTGCTAAAATATCCATCTCCAACAATCCAGTTCAACACTCAAAAACCAAGCACATCAACATAAGATATCATTTCCTCAAAGACCATGTTGAAAAGAAAAACATTTTTCTAGCAAAGGTGGGAACAGATGATCAAATTGCTGATATCCTCACCAAACCGATTGAAAATTCCAGGTTCTATCACTTACGAGGAGAAATGGGTATGTTAGAACTAACTTAAGATATCATATCTATATATATTAATTCTAATATCTTTTGTTTAAGTGTTTTGGCTATGCTTAGAAAAGTCATCTAGTGTGCGGTTCTGTCATCATTGAAACCGCGTCAATAAATGGTTCGGTACAAGATACTCCATCAAACTGACGAGTCAAAATGAATGAAATCGGTTCTTTCAAAACCGACAAGAAAGCAAAGCCATTCGGTTTAAACATATAAATCGCCATCAGATTAGAGAGACATCAGTTTCATTAAAACCACTGAAGACGTAAGGTAAGTCGGTTTGCTCAATCAAACTGCTCAGGTATGAAATTGCATTTCAGTCCCTACTTTATGTCATATCAATTATAAGGACCTTTTTGCAATTTTCTTTGCCGCATTAAATTCTATGTGACGTGGGACGCCATCTGGAGACAATCGTGTGCCGTTCTCGTCGTTCCATTACCCGAGGAACAGTTATTTGAGTATAAAAGACAAAGTTTATTTCTTTTTTACCTTTTTACCTTCTTCTTCATTCATCTCTCTCTTCTGCACTCTGTCTTCTACCTCCAATATTTCTCATAATTTCTTTTCAAAATTTAAATGGCACCTAAGAAATCATCCGACCCTTCTGCTCCATCTACATCTAAAACATCCAAAGGCGATATGGTATGATTTCTTGAACCCTCCACTCTAGCATTTCATCTTTTTCCGTCATTGTTGTTCGTAAAAGGCTTGTTCGTATTCTAATATTTTTTTCTTGCTTTTTCGTTCAATTTTTGGTTGATTATTGCTTACATATGTTAATATATGCTGGGTTTGATGTTTATTTCTTGTCTCAATTTTTGAGCAATTTTGATTTTTGGGTTTTCGGGTGTTCTTTCGTATTTCTTTTGATACTATGTTCTGGGTTTGTTATTTGAACTTGTTCTTTTAGAACTTTGTTAGTATCTGCTCTTTTCGAGTCTTTTGGTATACTTCTTTCATGTTTTGGTTAAGTTTTTGTGTTGCATGTTTATCCCCTGTTCATCATGTTCTTCATGCATTCAAATCCTTTTTCAAATCCTTTTCATGTCTAGTTTTGGGTGTTTACCATTTTACCCCTGTTTTGCTTCAACCGCCTATTTCATTGTTAGAATTCCTTGTAGCGGTTTGTATGCTTGGTTTATCAAACTGCTTGCACCAATCTCTTACTAACTTTGATTATTTTTTAGGATGAATCCAACTTTGTACCTGGATCTCAAATCATTAAAGCCGAATTCGAAGCTGATGCAGTTGGAAGAAAACTGCTTGCCCTACTGGAATCGTCAAAATTGCTGCCTCTGTTTCAGTTGGATGAACCAAAGTTTGACAAAAGGCTTTGTGTAGAATTCTTTGACAATGGGATTGTCTGTGTGGTACCCCTGTTGAATGGTAAAGGTGAAGAAATCAGAGATTTAGAGTCTGGGGAAGTTAAGACTGAAAATGCCATCAAGTCCACTGTCAGGACAAAAGATGTGGTTTTATCTGGTTCAAAGGTTGCTATCCTGGCTGGTTTAGAAAATTCTGGAATTCTTTCCATCAAACCAGAGTTAGTCAGCCGAACTAGTGAGGAGCTCTTAAGGGTTTCTGTCTTCAACACTAAGTCCACCCCCAAGAAGGAGTTTAGAGAAATTATGGCAATGTTGGGTGATTTAGTAGATACTGGAGTGATGTGTAAGAATGGCAATCACAACAACTTCAATTCTGAGCAGTACAACTACTGCGTGGCTATCTACAAAGGGAAGAAGCTGCACTGGCCAAGGATCATCATGCAAGAAATGATCAATGCCCTCAGCCGCCATACTTCTGCCAAAGCCGCTGGAAAAACAAAGATCAGAACTCACTGCAGACTCTTAACAAAGTTTCTTCATCAGGATTCTGTGATCTTTAAAGCTTCTGTGGCAAACGAAGCTGAGTGGGTGCAACCGAATGAGAAGACCTTGTTTGGTGCTTCAAAACTTGATGCTTTCAGAACCGGGTTTGGATGGCGGTTTGCAAAAGCGGTATGGAATGCTGATCCTCTGCCTGAAGAACAGAGAGGACCCTATCCTGAGGCTCGGCTCAATAAGTCAGGCAAACCTTATGCCGGTGCCATAGCAGATCAAGCCGCAGCTACAAGAGCTAGAGAAGCAGCTCAAACTGCCACCTTGAATAGGCTAGGAGTTATCCTGGATGAAACTGAGGCTCCAGTTGAGAGGGAGTCTGCGGTTGAGGGGGAGCCTGCAATCCCTGCGGCTCAACCCAGGGAAACTGCGGCTCCAAGAAAGAAGAAAGTCAAAATTACTGACACTTCCAAACCCTCATCCAATCTTCCTCCAAAACCATCCTTACCAAAATCCTTCCTTATTCTATCCAATCCCTCTTCTGAACCGCTTCCACCTTCATCTAAACCAATTCCCTTCACTAAATCAACTCCTCCTACCTCATCTAAACCCCAGATAAAACCCCTTTCCCCAATAAAGCCAAATGTTGAAAAATCCATGAATTTTGCACAAGATGTGAATCTCTTGAGAAAACTGAAAGCCGCCTCCTCTGAACCCAAACCTATCTCACCTCCAAAATCCCATCTCAAACTGCCAACTGTTCAATTCACTGAAGAACAGTTACAACTAATCTTTTCTACCCTTCCCAACCTCAAACCCTCCACTCAATCCGAGCCTGAGTAGACCGAAGTGTCTGAGGCTGCGGTTCTAGTTGAACAAACCGATGAATCTCAGGCTGCTTCAGATCAACTCATTGCTTCAACTCTTTATCAAATCATTGAAGATCTGGCAGTTGAGGTCATTTTTTCTCTCTGCTCTCAATTTTTCTTTAGGATAAACTGCACTGTATTTCCTTATCTTTATAGATGGCAGTTCTCTCCTTATACTTCCATTCCTCTCTCCAATACCCAACTTCTTTCCATTTCCCCTTCTCTTCCCCACACTTCATTTTCTGTCATTCCTTCCCCTTACTTCCTTTTTGAAACTGATCCAGTAAGGATACAATGTGTTCTGGAGTCAGTTTTTACCCAATCTGCATTTCTTTCCTCTCTGCCCTTCCTTGTTGATGCCATTAAGAGGGAGAATGCTATTGACCCTCGGATTGGGAGAATGGAATTCAAGATTGAAACCCTTCTGGAGAACCAGCTCAAATTAGAACATAAGCTTGAAACTCTGAATGAGCTGACTTCTCTCAGACTTGAAGCAGCCCAAGAAATGAATGAGGCTCTAGAGAAGAAGTTAGACCAACTAGCTGATCTAACGGTTTCATCAACTGACTACTTAGTTCATTATGCCAACGACCTGAAGAAGCTTTCTGAAAGAATCTTAGAGAAGGTAAATGAACCGACCCATCTTCGTCTTAAGTCAGCTGAATACGTGTTTGAAACCGCCAGCCTAGTTGAGCCTTCTGATGCTGCTCAAACCGCAGACCAAGCCGCCGCCAGGGTTCCTGATAGAATTGACTAGATTTCTTTCTATCCTTTTGTAATCAGTTTTGCCTTTCATTATTTTCCTTGTAATTTGTAACTTCCAAAATCTTTAAAGGATTATAATGAAAATGAATGCATTGCATCTTATTCCAAAAACCTTGTTTATTCAAACTACTTGTTTGTGGAACAATGCATTTTCAAAACCCATGCACTTTAATTCATCATGAATTTTTTTTCTAAATGTATGTGTTTTAAACATTCAGTTTAAACATGCATATCTGATATTCATAATCATATCTCTTTATATGCATCTGAATGTATTTCTTATCTATCTGTTTTTCATTTCCTTTGTTTTTGATAGATTAGAAATCTATGGTATAGCATTGTGTGTGCATTTGACTTGGGACATGCAGTTTCAATACATATTCTTTTGAGCATGTTTTACCAAGTACAATGTTTGCTCTATCATAGTGTGGTAATGGCATCAATCAAATAGGGGGAGATTGTTAGGATTCATTGTTAGTACACCCACCTGATTTGATTGACCCATTCCACGTGTCTTTTTATGGACTTTAGGTTTACATGTAATGAAGTTATACTTCAATTTTTAGACAAGTCCATTTCTAGATGTTTAGTAGTTAGGCTGAGTTATGATCGGTTTATCCTTAGCAGTTTAGTGTCCCTCAAGCCGCCATATTCAAACCGCCAGCATGGTGCCTTAAGTCCTTCATCAAACCGCAGTTTGTGTCTTTGATGAAACCGCACTTCAAGTTCATTCATGAAACCGCACATGCATCTGGTGGAACCGCCGACCAAGATATTGAAGAAGTTATTGCTGTCATTTACTCCTTGAAGACAAACATTCGCTTTTCAACCGTAAATGAATGACTGGTGACTTGTCCTTAAACTTCAAGTCATGTTTCAGTTATTCTTGGAATGTCGGTTTGTCTCGCTTTTTGAAAAGTTACCGTTGTACTTTTCCAACAACTAAAAGGACAATGTCAGGTAGTGATCCAACAACTTCCTGCCACAAAGCAAAATCAAAGGACGACAGTGACAGGTCAACCAATGGGATTGTGACAACGCATAAAACCGCCATACAATGACTCACCTCTTTGTCCAACGGTCACTAATGCCTTCACTATAAATAGCCTTCATTTCTCAACAATGAAGGTTGCTGAGCTTCAAAGAGAATATCCCAAGTATTCAAGTTTGCTTTGAAGATTGAAAACCCAGATATTCATATCTTCATCATCTCCTTAGCAAACCCAGAGTTCTTCATCAAAGCTTCAAGCCTTCAAATCATCACAACTCAGCCTTGCACAGAAAATTAAATATGGTGTCTGTCAAAAATCTGGGGGATTTTACAAATTTGACCTAAATCGTTGGATAAGAATAACTTTGGATGACTTAACCAATATAGTTCGTAGGTATAAAAACGACCCCGACTTAATTCCATTTCTTCATGTCAAAGGTCCCCTTTTTCTTTCTCGGGCAGCCCCCATGTCGCATCGGTTCTTTGATTCTCGCTCACTATTTTTTCATATATGTCGCTGCCCTAATCGTTTTTTGCAAGATGGCTCTGTACATTTTAATCCTCCTCTTTCCATTAGTTTAAAACGAAGACTCCGTTATAAACAAATTCTCTCCTCTTCCAGTTCCTCCAGCGACATGGCTGATCACGCTGGGCCTAGCTCCCTTACTGCGGCTTCGGTTTCTTCTGAATCAGGTGAACATGTTCCTCCTCGCCCGATGATTGGAAGGCCTGTATATGACTTTACTGTCCCTGATTATTGTCCTTATGCTGACCTGGATCGAAATCCCATAACCAAGTGGCATAATAAATATAACATTGATCATGTTGTGTATCATATTACTGAGTTTCAAGGCGATACGTCCTTAGCCGTTTCACGGAGTCGTTCTGACGGGATTGTAGTTTTTCCTGCCCAATTGGATGCCGGGCTTCGCTTTCCCATTGATCCTTTCATCAGCCTTTTCCTTCATGAATTGCAAGCTTCTGTTATGGAGATCCATCCGAATGCCTTTAGGATTCTAACTTGTTTCAAAGTTGTTTGTCGCGCCCTTCGCCGGGAACCTACCATGCCCCTGTTTAAACACTTCTTTTCTACTTACAAACAGACTGCCAAATTGCCTGATGGTACTTCCAAAACGAGAGTATCTTTAAAATACAGGATGGAAAAGATCTTCACTCCCCTTCCCGGAAAAGTGCACAATTGGCTAGCCAACCCGTTGTTCATTATTTCTCGCTCCGGATGGACCCACCCCTGCTATCTGAAAGATCTCAAACATTCATTGGGGAAGAGAGAAGAGTTGAACCCAAAAGATGAGGTTTTGCGTTAACGTATTTTAGATTCCTTTTCTTCCCTTACCGATCATCCTAATGCCAGATTTTCATGTCGCCGTATTCTTTCTGATCGAAAATTGTTGTGTCAAGTTGGCATTTCTGATAATCTCCCATTAGAGAGGGAGCAGATTGACGTGATCCATACTGATAGCTATGCGTGTTGGGAATTGCACAATGGGTTCTTATTATCTCATGAGTGCCAAAGATGCGCCAAACCGCGCCATTGTCCCGCTATGACTGAAGTTTTACGTATGATTTCTTTAGCCTTATATTCTTTGTCTTAGTCGTGCTATGATATCATTTATTGCTTCCTATAAGTACTTTGTTTTGCTTCAGTTCAACGAAACATGCATTCGGGATCGAAGCACAACGCTAACCTTTCTTTTGAGCGAGAACGTGCTCGCGAGGCGACAAAAAGGGACTCCCGTTTGGGCCGCCTCTCATCTGACTTACCTCTTCCCATTGCTACTGACGGTACAGATGATGAGGAGGCTGCAACTGCCAAGATTGCCGCCGAGCGGGAAAAAGCCAAAACCTCCAAACCCCCAACTAAAAGAAGGCGGCTTACTAAAGTGGCACCCGAAGGCCCCCAACTTGTGGATGAGTCTACACAGCCCCCAGCTCTCGCACCGAGGACTCTGAGAAAACGGGTGAGGGGGACGACCCAAAAACTGCGACTACAGAAGAGGTAGATCGAGGTGAGATTGCTCAACGGTCGGGGACACCAAGGGAAAACCCTCTTGTTCACGATTTAACTGAGGATGGGAGCTTGTCGACTCCTCCGACTTCTATTCCTCTTCAGCGAGATGAGTTACCTTCTCATACTGGTATAGCGACTTGGCTCCAAAAGGACTTTGTGAAGCCTTCTGATTATGCCTCCCTCAGGAACCTTAGCAATGAAATCATTAGCAGTGCTACTACCCCCAAGGGTTTGATTCTCGCTGAGCCTACGGATGACCAAGTTATCTTGGGTCTTGCCGCCCATAAGCGAATTGCCGATATGGATCAGATAACTTCTTCTGCGGCTTCTTCGACTAGTAGGATTGTTTGCAGGACTGGCCTGAACCTTTCTCTGGTAACCTCCCACTATTTTCTTATTCTCTTCTGACTTTAGATCCTTGCTAATTTATTCTTTTTTCTCTTTTCTCTTTTCAGCTCAGTAGTGACATTATGGCGCTTGGCCAATAAAATCAAGAATTGTCTAGTGAGATAGAGCGCAAGAATTCTCAATTGGAAAATGCCAGTGCTGGTTAGGATGCTGAGAAGAAGAAAGTCCACAGGCGGGATTCCACAATCGAGAGGTTGAGGGGTGAGAAAACTGAAATTGAAAAACGAGCTAATGCGTCTGAGGCTGATTTTAGGGATCGAATTGCCGCAATCACTGCAGAGGTGGAGAAGCTAAAGGATGACTTAAAGGCTTCCGAAGAGAAAATTGCAGCGCGGGATACTGAGATAAACGATCTTAAAGTTCAAGCTGTAGATGACTTGCAGGAAACGCGGGATCAATTTGCTCTCCAGATCTTGCGTACCGTGGCTGCTGATCATGAGGTTATCCCGGCTATTACTATTGAGAAGCTTTTGCAGTGGGGATCTGAAACTCTGTTCAGTGATCGTTCTCGTTCAAGCCATGCTCTTATCCCTTACTCTGTTGATGAACTTTGTAATCTCGCCACTAAGAATCTTGTTCTCGGCAAAGCCAAATGGAATCCCCCCCTGTTCTCGACTCTGCCACCGTGGAAAAGTGGTATAATCTTGTAGATTCCAAGAATCAAGCTTTGGACGATGCCAAAGATGCCGCCATCGCTTCCCGAACCGAGCGTCGTTCCAAGACTCATCAAGATCAGCCTTCCGCTTAATTCAGTTTCTTACTTCTTGCGACTTGATTATGATTTTTGCTGGTGCCTCAAAACAATTTACTTTCTTCCGTTGTAGTTTTTGATTCCGCTTGTGTGACTAAAACGTGTTCAGCTTTGTAATGGCCTGCATGCCTATTTTGGCAGTGTTTTGAACTCCTTTCCTT
The DNA here is from genome assembly GCA_026119855.1 of Campanula takesimana. Taxonomy (NCBI): domain Eukaryota; kingdom Viridiplantae; phylum Streptophyta; class Magnoliopsida; order Asterales; family Campanulaceae; genus Campanula; species Campanula takesimana. The sequence goes on along the minus strand of JAOWBW010002025.1, from coordinate 5,869 downwards.
ACCGCGTACTTTATCCTTCATTTTTGTCTATGACGAAGTCCGTGTTACTGTTTCTTATTACTTTGAAGTTAAAACGTACTTGCGACCTTACTTCCTTTCTCATGGTGGGATTAGCCTTTGGGCTATCACGTTTACTTGATATATTCGTAATGTTAAGGTATTGTTATTACGCCTTTTTATTGGCAACATGCTTGTCTCTTTTCTTGTGAGTTTTCACCTCTCATTTTATTCTTTCCAACTACTTATCTTTATAAGAGCGTACCCAATTATCCTTTATTTTATAACGAATCCCTATTCTTCCCGCCTAAAACAGGGAGATTAGTCTTTAGGCTATCTCGCAGTTTTTGATATAGACTTTTAAAAGAATGTGACTGTTCAAATTCCTTGCTGCGACCGATATTTTTACCATTTTATTACAATAAATTTGTATTAAAAATTTTTCTCGATTTCGCCATGCTGATTTGTCCCTTATGTCGCCAGAAATATTTGCAATTTTGCTTTGCCTTTTTATGAAATAACCCGTTCATCAAGATCGGATATATGACCTCATCACCAGTCCTATCAAGTGTCCCTGTCAGCACACGTGTACCCTTTCTGTTTGCCCAATTTTGATGACGTATAGGCATTTACTGTCACTCTCCTAGGGTAATAATTGCGCTTAAAACTCAGCCCCCCCAAATCTTTGTGAATCTAATCTTGAACCTTGTGACGTGACCGATTGAACTTCCAATTTCATCATTGCCTTGGGAAACGAGCGTATTTATGACTATTTCTATGATTCGCCCCTTTCCCTTCTCGGCCTATAAAAGGTGAATTTTGCTCTTTTAATTTTCACCTTTCTTTTCTCTTCCAATTCCTTTGTCCCTTCCTTAAGAAAATGGGCTCTAACCCTTCTAATTATGTGGACTACGACATGGGAGGTTGGGACTCGGATTCTACCTATCCTCCCTTTCCCCCAACGCCTCCAGAACAGTCACCGTCAGACAGTAATGGGGAACGTTCCATGCCGGTACAATCTCTTTCCACCGGTGACTCTTCATCTTCGAAAAGTAAATCCTCTTCTAGTGTAGGAAAGGAGGATGAAGAAAGCGATGGAGAAGAAGAAGAGACCCCTGACCCAGATAACGAGAATCCCATGGATGAGGGAATGCTGTCTGCTGGTTCTTCTGGTGGTGAAGGAGGGGATGAAATGGATGTAGACGGCAATGATGATGATGATGACTCTGACGATGGTACTGGGGATGATGGTGTTAGTGACGGCGGGGAAGGCCTGACCATCCATATCAATATTAACATCTTTATTTCCCCTTAACTTCCTTTTTGCTTTTCCTTTTATTAATCTTCGGAAAGGTTATGGCCCCGACCTGTTGTGGGGCCCATATGGAATTATTAATGAAAGCTTTTGGGTAGTTCGTTCTACTTTCTTTAAATTTTTATGGAAACCATTATAAACTTTTCAGTTTTATCCAACCAATCGTTTGTTTACAGGCCAATATCCTTTTCACAACTCTCTTTATATCGCTTTATACCTACGAAGCCCCCAAGCTTATTATTTGTTTTGATAATAACCTTGTTTCTGGCGGGATGAACCCTTATTTCCCGGCAACGGAACCAATTGATGCGCCTGGAAAATTTGCCTCCAGTGCACCCGGTCCGAAATGTAGTCTAACAGGGATCAGCTCCGCTCCTCAAACAGCGCCTGCACAAGGAAAACAGGGTGACTGCACCGGGGGCGACTCCGGCGGAAGCCCCTCCGGCGTGAGAGTAAGGATCGGCTTTATAGAAGAAAATAGAGGAAAACTGTGTGTGTATGTGTAAGCAAGGAAAAACAGGGATTATCTTTCACCATTGACGTCCTCCTTATATTTATACTAGTTCGTCATGTGCAAGTCTCGTGCTCACGCCTTATACATTCTCACGTGATCTTTGTCCAGCTGGCAAGTCTTGATTGGTTATTTTTGAGGCAGTTAACTCAACACTTTTCATGCTCTCACACGCCACTATTAACTGCCTAAGATTCTGTGGGACCCCCTATTATCACACATTGCTTGCCTTAATTGCGATCCCGTCGGCGATAGCCAATTTACATGTCGCCTTCTATAATGTTGCCCATGAGGGATGCTTCGCTGGGGATACATAATCTGATCTTGGGCTTGCGAGCCTAGGTCGTCCCCCCATGCTGGCTTGCTTCTTCTTGGCCCAATATTTTCTCAACATTATTCAATAATTATTTCGTCTACATGGACCTTTGCCCAGGCCGGTTCAAAAATCATCAGGTTCATACCGTCATTAAATCATGGTAACATCAACTGGAACTGACGTTGGCCATCCCGCAGCGCACGTATTTTGACGGGAAATAGGATAACACAGCGGAGATATTAAAGTGGTGGTGTTAGTGTTACCATGTGCCCTAGTTTGGATAATTGTACTCTCATTTTCGGTGGTCCCTTGATATTGACTACTACCCAGGAGAGGACCATCAAAGTTAAACCCCAAATGCCCCGATTCATGTAAATAGCCCCGACACTCTAGAGACGCCAAGCTATCCTTCCTATTGCCCACTTATAGAAACCATTTTCTCAATATTGTGTACTCCTCCGTCCCACCTCAAAACTTATTTCTATTTTGGACCGTCTCACTTCACTTGAGAATCTCCAAAATAGTTATCCTTTTATAATTTTATATTTAGGCAAATTCTCGCGTACAACATGCCGCACGGTGCGGCGGGCAAACCCGACCTGCCCGCCCCGCCCCGCCCGCCCAGTCCCATTAAAAAAAAAAAAACTTTAAAAAGCCATATCTTGAGATTTATAAGTCGAATTTTTTTAAAAAAAATACCGTTGTGTTCGTCTCGACGAGGCGAATAACACTACATAGGTCATGATATGGTTTGATTTTTTTTTTAAAAAAATACATTTTTTACACACAAAACAAATTGATCTGTTGTCAGATGAAAATGTAACACTCTGTTCTGATAAAAGTAACACTTTCGTCTTCAAAAAGTAACACTTTTTACTGTTAAATGTAACAGCAGTTTTTACAAAAAAAAAAAAAAAAAAAAAAAAAGGTTTTGCATTTCAATTGTTACTTTCTCAATAAAAAATTGTTACATTTCATATATAATGTTACATTTCAGAATATAAACTGTTACAATTTGAGAAAAAAAAATGTTACATTCATTTTTTATAAAATGTAACATTAGTTTAGTTGTCAATCATATGTTAATTTTGGGGAGAAAAAAAGTGTTACATTTGAAAAACAGAGTGTTACATTCTTTATAAAAAGTGTGACATTTGTTTAGTTGTCAATCTTTAATTTATTGCATAAAAATTGTGGTACATTTGTGTTTTAAAAAAAGTGTTACATTTGAATTAAAAAAGTGTTACATTTCGCTATAAGAAGTGTTACTTTTGTTGGAGGAAAAAAAGTTGGGGTGGCAAAAAAAAAATCGGCAAAAAAAAAAAAAAAAAAATGTCGGCTCGGCTCCTGGCGCCGTCGCACGCCGTGCGGCGGCCGCACAGGAGAACGGCTCTTATATTTAATCTACCCCACCCACTCATTCTCTCTCTCCATTCTCCACCACACAATTTATTCAACAAACCTACTTTTAACCCCACTCATTCTCTCTCCTCATTGTCTACCACACATTTTCTTTAGTTTATTCTTTTTCCTTAGTTATCGTGCCCACCTCTTAGGTCTCAAGTGAGGTGGGACAAAGGGAGTATTTCCTACTGAAATTTCAAATACTATTGAAATGTCAAATACAAAAATAGGATTAGGATGTTGGAAATATCTCCACAAAATACAATACTCATTCCGTCCCATATTATGATTCAAAATTTTTTCTTTTTTGATACTTCAAAAATATAAGAAAATAATTATTATAATCCTCCCTCCGTCCCTATATAAAGTTCTTAGTATGACTTTATCTTATTAAAAAATTAATGAAAAACATAATAAAAAAGGATCAACAAAAGTAGGGGTTAAAAATATGATTGTCCAAAAAACTATTCAAAAACATGTGGGTGAAAAATAAGCTAAGTAACATGTTTTTGTAATTAAATGAACTTTAAGAGGACAAGATTACCCAAAATATTGTTCATGTTTGGTCGTTTATAGAATAAAATAACTAAGAACCTTAAACTGAGACGCACCAAAAAAGAAAGTAAGAACCTTAAACTAAGACAGATGGAGTACTTTTTTATTTATTGGGTTTCACATGTCATACTCTGCAACTTTTTTTTCCTAGAAATTGTTTTTATTTTATTTATATTAATTTATAATATAATGAAGGCTACATTGGACCTATAAATAGGCTAACACAAATTTCCCTACGAGATTCGCACTCATTACCTCCACATGAAAAGCTAACACCGGATACCGTTTGAGCTAGAGCTCTTTAATTAGTAGCAAAAAGCAACTGACCCAACCTTATTCCTTGTAGTCCCTCCGTCTCATTTCAAATTGCACAAAACCTTTTTTACACGAAAATTAAGGGAAAAGTGGAAAAGGTGATATGTTGTGAGTGTAAATAGTTTGGTAGGAGAGAGAAATTAGAGTAGAGAATAGTTAGTGGGTTAGTTGATATAAGTAAGCAAGTGGCTAAAAACTTTTCATATTTTGATTTTGCGATTAGTATGAAACAACCAAAATAGCAAATTTGGAAATTTGAAATGGAATAGGGGAGTATATGAGAGATAAAATTGATGGCCAGTATGAACTCTGTTCTACTACCACTTACACAATCCATAATAGGTGGGCCCCACGATGATGATCTAACATGAACGTCCACATGCGCACCCTCCAAACGCTTCCTAAGCTTCTTCGTTTTATTTATCTCATGAAAATTTGCCAAAGATGGATTAATATTTTCCTTTAAAGAGACATTGAGCAGAAATAATTTCGACATCTTGTTGTTGTAAAGAATACATCATCGACCGCATCATCGACCGCAACACCGACCGCACCATCGACGCACCATCGACCGCATCATCGCCACCCGAAACATCCGGATCACATGATCCGGACCCACAGGATCATTCCATATCATAGTTTGTTATATTTAGTAAATATCTTCATTTCAAATGTAAAGATTGATATTATCTCTTGTATAGATTAGGAGATTGTGCATATCCTCTGTTAAGAAACCCTAGGATCACTTGTATATATATTGTGTAACTCCATCAATGAAAGTATCTTTTGCCATTTTCTCTTTATGGTACCAGAACCTAATCGATCCAAACACATTTCTTATTTTCTTTGGCCGCTTCCCACCATGACCAACTCCGGTGCTTCTTCCTCCTCCTACCTTCACAACCCCGCCGACCCCAACAACCCTCTTATTCTTGTCGACCTCTCCAACTGCAAAATGCTCACACCTTTAACATATCTTGCCTGGGCATCCCAACTTACCTCTCTTCTCTTTGGATTAGACTTCTCATATGTTGATGGTTCCTACCCCATCCCACCCGAAACAATCACCACCGACGCCAAAACACCGCAAACCCAGCCCATATCACCTGGCAACGTCAAGACCGACTCATCCTTGGTGCCCTTCTTGCACCCTTGACACTGCAGTAGCACCCCTGTTTACCAAGCAAAAACCTCTCATGAAGCCTGGGCCACTCTTCAATCAACCTATGCCAATCTCTCCCGTGGCCACATTCTCAACTCAAAGATCACCTTGCCTCCATCACCAAACCTCACTATCAATCACCGACTACATGCAGTCAATCAAAACAACCACTGACAAACTTGCTATTCTTGGAAAACCCATGGATTCCGAAGACATCATAGCCAAATTCTTCAGGCCTTGACTATGAACCCTACAAATCCATTATGACTCCTGTCCGTGCTCGTGACAACCCCC